>JAJPUD010004544.1:133955-156557 GCA_023553655.1 Myrmecobius fasciatus | reverse complement strand
ATATATATATATATATATATATATATATATATATATATATATACATATGTTATCCTATTGCCCCATGTGCACAGAGCAAGAGAACTTTTGTTGAGGTCTCCAGCTGTCACAAGTGCTTTCCTTACTTCTGCCCTGAAGCAAGAATATATTTTAAAGGAGGTGACATCAGGCGACAGACTCCAAATTTTAACTAGTCACACAAATTACAGACCTTTATTTCAAACTGCCCTCTTGACCCCAGACATCTGTTTCTTCCCTACAATGCAGAATGAGACACAGTCTAAATCAAAATGACTCTCATGGGCAATTCTGCAAAACAAATACAACACATCGAGTTTTCCAATGCTTCTCCTGCTGTGCCCGCCTGCTCTGTCTTTCTACGCAGGCAGGAGTTAATAGTCAGAAACCTTTTATACAACAGGACATAAATGTTCTACTTGCTAAGGGTGCTGTTTGGTCTGAAGCAAGATAAGAGGGTTGAACAAAGTGAAAATACTTCAAATAGGAGGTAAGTGTCTAGTTCTAGAAGAATTTAGAAAAAAAAGGTATTTGGAAGAAGGGAGTTTTTATCAACCCATCCCTAAATGTGAGAATTGGCCCCAATTGTATTATTTCAATATGTTCCAGTATGTTAGAACAGGAACGAGCACTAGATCTGTTAGCTTTTTAAATTCCCACATCCGAAGTACAACTCAGAGAAGATTTAGAACCTACATTTAGGATAGAAGAGCCAATTCAAAGATGTGGTACCAATTTGGGGCCACAGGGAATAGCTTGAAATCCTACTGCTTCTAGCAGTAAACAAAAGCTATGTAAACTCAACAGAAGGGGAAATTAAGGCTAGGGCTAATTAGCAGCGAGAAAATAGCTCCTTGTCACCATTTTGTCAAGTTTGGGGGCGGGGGGAGGGAGTGAATATCAAGCAATAAAACAGCCCAAATCCAGTCACAATATTTGCATTACCTGTAGATTGAGTTCCCATTACACACTACAATTTGTACTTGAATATGATGAGAGTAAAAACAGGTGCTTCCCATGCTCTTATTATGGTCTTTGTGTACATCTAGCCTATAGCCCTCTCACAGCCTGTTAAACAGCTGAGTTTGAAACAATAATGATACATAAGAAACATTGGCCTGAAGGCACGTCTGTCTTGGGATTTGGCCATTTACATTGATTTTTAACACACATTTTTCATGAAACACAAATATTTGCCATAGCAACTGCAGCATCACATGACACCCTGATTCATAAACAGGCAGAACATTTCTTGAGGGGAAATCACACACAGAAGCTGGAAAGATAGTAAAAAAAAATTTCAAAAAAAATTGAGGAATTGAAGAATAAAGGTTTGAAGAAGACAGGGAGAAGAATCCAGTCTATAGATTCAGTAGGATTAAGTAAGGTCTTCTGTGCTATTACTATTCAAGGTCTTTTAGCTAAGACACAGCTGGAAAATGACAGAATGAGAAACACAAACAAGCCAGCTGTCCTCTTTCTAAGTAAAAAAATATTAATTATCACAAGTTTGTTTCTGATCCAGAAATATAAACTGATAAGGCCATATTAATGAAGTCTAGTACTTTAAAATGGATATAAACACTAGTTCATCTATGATAGGTTATAAAAAATGAGATGTCTTCCCATTTTGTAATAATTACCTTTCTCCTCTGTGAAACAAAACCAAAATTATTCTATGTACAGTTTGAAGTGCCTTAAATTTCCTTCCTATATTTGTTTTAAAGAATAATAAAAGTATTTCATTAGTTCCTTAGAATATTTTCAAAACAAAAAATACAAGCCAGCAGTTCAAAAATCTATATATCAGTATATGAAACTTAACACCTACAAGAACAAATTTATGCATACAACCAATAAATAAATTGTGAAAACTATGATCCAAAACATTTTATTTAGAAATAAAAATATAAATACCACGATTTTAGATTTAACTCGAACCGCTTTTGGTTTTGTTATCGGCTGTGTTTTCAAAATTGATGAGAAAGAGATGTTGGATGAAGGTGGACCTTTTTCGCCTGTAATTGGAGGAATCTTCACTTCAAGATCTCTGGGCTTAGGGAGGTCAACATTGTCTATATTAATCACTGGCAAGGCTTTTTCAAATTTTCCTGTATCAAGGGAATAAAATATCTTCTGTCATTGACTCCAAATAGAATAATATTAGGTTTGTAGAAATTAAGGGGTACTACATAAATTCTATCAGAATGAAAAACTACCCACTTTTAAGAATGTGGCATGCATGAAAATCTGAGTTTTTAAAACTGGAATCTTGGAGGGTAATTGTTATCTTTATAAAATATTTTGTCATAGAATTCCTTTAACTTCCATTGGCAGTCCACATAGGGAATTCAAAATAGAATTCAATGCATATGCAACTTTTCAAGAATGTAGTTATTTCATTAAGTAGGGTACAACTATATGTTTATCAGTCATTGACACAGAAAATACACCTTACCTTTCCCATTGCTCGGTAATATATAAGATAGTCCTAGACCAAGGCTTTTATTTCTTTGTACTAGGTATGGACCAAAGTTTCATCATTATTATTACCAATAGTCATAATGAAAGATGTAGAAAAAATTTCTTTCCTAAGTAAAATTGCTGTTTTATCTCCTCATCATTTCTTAGTACATTTTTGTTGTATTCAGACATTCAAAGGAACCAACTGATATTGATCAAGGTTATGTGTTTGTATTATAAACTGTAAAAATTGCACAGTTCATAGAGCCATTAGAAATACATAAGATATTGTTTTTAATCCACAATCTCTCTGGCAGAAGCTGTTTCTGTCTTTCATTGTATCCCAAATTGTTGGTGGAATGCCTGGCTTAAATACTTAATGCTTTTTGACTGACAACCTTTGCTGCCACATTTCTCAAATGCTATCTTTTTTTTTTTCAAATGCTATCTTTCTCTTAATTTTCTCAGCACTCATTCACTCATGTCTCTACAAATCAGTTTTTATGCCCACTAGTTTACCCAAGATTCACTGCTGGAGTTGTCCACATCACGAACTCCAAAGACTTTTTCTCAGTCCTTATCCTCCTTGACCTGTCAGTCACATTTAATATCATAGGATACCTCCTCTTTTTTCAAGCTCTGCATTACCTTGGATTCGAGACAAGACACTCACTTTTTGGTTTTCCTTTCATTTTTGTGAATGATATTTCTTTGTTTCATTACTTAACTCCTCTCTCAATATGCTTCTCCCTAAACCTGAATGTGCCCCAGGACTGTTATCGATAGGTAGCCACTTGCACAGTATGATTTGAGGGAGTGTTTAGCATATTGCTCAAAATATCTTTGCTGCCTGTTATTCCATCATCTAAGTTTATTCTTTTGAACCTGAAAGGTTTCTCTAAGTGCCCCTCATTTATATGAAAAGATCCCTGAGAGAGGCCCTTTTTCCTTATTAACTTAGCTTTATTTATTCAGAATTTAGAAGAATTCAGAATTCCTATTAGTAGGAATAGAGCACAGGATATGGGCAAGTTATTGATTGCCAGGAGAGAAGGAAAGAATACAAAGAGGGGACAAATTTGAATGACTTTATAGCTTTGTCTAAGACTGGCTTCAGGCTATCTGAAGATCTCGATCCTTTGTTCTCTCTACACTCTGCCCAGGGCTTCAAATAAACAGCATCTGTGCCAATTTCTCCTAATTCCATTTCTAGCCTAACTTTTCACCTTCACTTTTTTCCGAATATCACCACAATTCTAAAATGTTGTGTCTCATTTCTGTCTATTCTCTCCTCCCAGTGCAGCATGTTGCCTCTCCAAACCCACCCATTCCATTACCCCTTTGAATCAATTATTTTCTTTGCATTTTTGGTATTCTTATTGGAGTTGGTTTGCAAATAAAATTGTAGTATTTGGTACATTCAAGTTGTAATCCAAATAAAAGAAGTTACTTTCAAATTCCTATAAATGTCAAGAATATATATTATGCTTAACACTTCTTAAGAGAAGTTTCATATTTTAAAGATATTCTGGTACCCTCTTGTTGAAAATTCCATCCTTTTAAACCCAAAACTAAGTTAGAAATTCAGCTTTGTTCACAAAGTCATTTAATTCTGCTTGAATTATTGATTGTCTAAAGAGAAAAAGATGACTTCAAATGGGGGGGATCACCATTTCATTGGTCTCCTACTCTGTCATTTCATCTAGGTTCCAAGTTTCTTATGGTTTTGGTGGTAGTTCTCCATATGCAAAATAGATCTTTTGGCTTATAGTAAATTTGGATTTGGATATTGCACATTATGTTTAGATTTGGATGGAATCTATGATATATTTATTAAGCAAAAAATAGCAATCAGTTGAAGGGTCTTTTCTGTTCTCCCCAGATCTTGAGAATCACAATTGACTTGAGACAAGTTTTATGTATCCAATTAATTATTAGTTTAACAAAGGAGAGGCTCAAATCTAATTCTAATCATTTATATTGCCATTAAAATCAAGATTATAAATCTTAACTAGAATAGTGAAGTTTTATTTGTAAAATTTTAAAGTTAGATCTACATATATGTGATATACATGTTATATATTACATATATATAATATACATATGCATACATATAATATGTATATTATATATATTACATATATATAATAAAAACAATTAAGATTGCTATTCTTGTGTGACAGACTGAAAATTTAAGTAACATACACCAATACCCTCAATGTAAAATTAGAAAATAAAATTAGAAACAATAATATTTTGCAAATTACTCTCCTAGCACAACACAAAATACACAGAATAGTTGGCTACATATGGAAA
The DNA here is from genome assembly GCA_023553655.1 of Myrmecobius fasciatus. Taxonomy (NCBI): domain Eukaryota; kingdom Metazoa; phylum Chordata; class Mammalia; order Dasyuromorphia; family Myrmecobiidae; genus Myrmecobius; species Myrmecobius fasciatus. The sequence continues at coordinate 151,760 of JAJPUD010004544.1, read as the reverse complement.
GTTTTGTTGAATAAGTGAATACCTAAGACCTCCAGTCTGCCACATTACAAAAAAGTTTTTTGGGAGTTCAAACAGCATGCAAAAACAAGCTAACTACAATAAACTTCTCACTACCTCTCCTCCTCACTTTCTCAATAGTCCTGTTCCCCAATCAGATTACAATTTATATCAAATTAACACATTACTCAATAATGATGGGTGATTGAGAAATTCTATTCACATTTTTAAAATTCAAATTTAAAATTCAATTTTAAAATTTAAAATTCACAATTTAAAATTCAAAATACATCTAAAGCAAAAAAGAAACTTCCACATGGCAGCATGAGGGCTGTACAGTGTAATAAATAAAAAGCATGTGAAGAACTTTGCAAAGTCATGTAAATATAGCTATAATAATAATAAAATCCTATATTTTAATAGAACTCTGCAATTTTTGAAGTATATTCATAGATAGTCATTTGAACCTCACAATAATTTTATAGGGTAACCATGGCAAAATTTATTGCCATATAAATAAAATATGCCTTACATATAAAGAAACTGATGCTCAGAGAGAGTAGGTAATTTTTATCAAAGATGTATGTTCTAGTCCAAAGAAAGAGAAAAGGAATGGGATTTTTTAGGATTAGTAAAATCTGAGTATATCTGTACAACTCCTGCAGTATTTCTGCTACAGACATGCCAAACCAGTTATGGGATCTTGTTTTACAGATGTTCTATTGGAATCTCAATCTTATTATTAAATCCAAGTTTAGTATTTTTTTCCAAAACTTCTTTCTTCCTTCTGACTTCACTATTCACCCAATCTCACAATCACAAAATTTAGAGTTGAAAGGAAAGTTAGTGGCCCTTTAGTCTAAAGCATATGCCAAAGGAACCCCTACTATAATGTACCTGGTCAAGTACTTATTCAGAGACTCCTTGAAAACTTTACCAAGAATGTAAAACCTCCTTTCCAAGGCATTCTAGCCTCCCTTTGGTGAATTAGCTATAATGGTTAGCAAACTTTCCCAACATGTCACCTAAATCAGCTTCTTTTTTTCTCAATAATATTTTATTTTTCCAATTACAAAAAAGATCATTTTCAATATTCATTTTTAAAAGATTCCAATTTTTTCTCTCTCCCTACTGCTCCCCTCCCCAAGATAGGAAGCAATCTGATATAGATTCTACACATATGATTATTTTAAACATATTTCAATATTTGTCATGTTTTGAAAGAAAAATCAGAACAAAGGGAAAAAACCACGAGAAAGAAAAAGCAATCCCCCAAAATGGTAAAAATAGTGTGCTTCAATCCTCATTTCAGTCTCCACAGTTCTTTCTCTGAATGCGGATAGTGTTTTCTATCCTGAATCTAATGAAATTGTCATGGATCACTGTATTACTAAGGAAAGCTAAGTCTAAAAGATCACAGTGTATCATCACATAATATTGTTGTCACTGTATATAATGTTCTCCTGGTTCTGCTCATTGCACTTAGCATCAATTCATGCAAATCTCTCCAGGCCTCTCTGAAATCATCCTGCTGGTCGTTTCTTACAGAACAATAATATTCCATAACATTCATGTACCATAATTTATTCAGCCATTCTCCAACTGATGGGCATCCACTCATTAAATAGGCTTCTTTTAAAAAATTTTTTATTTTAATTTTTTTATTAAAGCTTTTTAATTGAAAAACATATGTATGGGCAATTCTTCAACAATGACCCTTACAAACAAATTTTTCCCCTCTAGTCCCCACCCCTCCCCTAGATGGCAGGAAGTCCACTACATGTTAATTATGTTAAAATACTTGACAAATCGAATATATCTATGTCTATTTCCACACTTATCTTGCTGTGCAAGAAATATCATGTCTACAAGAAAAAAAAATCTGAGAAAGGAAACACAATGCAAGCAAACATCAATAAAGAGCATGAAAATGTTATGTTGTAGTCCACATTTCATATCCCCCTCTCTGGGTTAAATAGGCTTCTTTGCAACTTTTGCCCATAACTCCTGTTCTGTCCTTTTTGCCAAACAGAACAAGTCTAATCTCAAATGGCTGAAACTTTCATGTTATTATTGACTCTTCACTCTCCCTCACTTCTTACATTCTTCCAGTTATCAAATTCTGTAGATTCTATCAATGAAAAACCTTTTATATATCTTTTCTCTATTTCTTACTTCCTTGGTGACCATTAATGATAGGCCCTCATTACCACCTTAATTATCACATTAGGACAATTGGTCCTAATTACCACATTAAGACAAATTTCATAACATCACACTGACTATTATCTATCATATTTTCACAAAAGTAATTTTTGCTGCTGGTGGGATCAGTCCTCGTTGAATCATACTCAAAATACCTTTAAAGTGATATGACAAAACATGAGTTTATTTCTAAATAATAACAATTCACTATAAGTAGTCTTATACTACAAATCAGAATACTTATTTCCCATATATGTCCCATGTTTTCCAGCTCCATGTTTCTGCTTATGCTATTCCTTAAGCCTCAAATATTCCCATTTGCTATGCCACCTTTTAATTTTTATATAGCCTATGAAGTCTGAATCAAAAGTACTCTACTTCAAGGAGCTTTGAGGTGCCTTAAATTTCCTTCCTATATTTGTTTTAAAGAATAATAAAAGTATTTCATTAGTTCCTTAGAATATTTTCAAAACAAAAAATACAAGCCAGCAGTTCAAAAATCTATATATCACCTGCTCCCACTCACATCAATAATGACCTAACTCCTCCATGTAGTATTTTATTTGTACCTTTGTTTATTTCAGCAAAAATAATTGGTTTTTTGTGTTAATAAAAATATAGTTTTTTGTGTACTTCACTACAAGTTCTGTGAGGACAAAGACTAAGTTTCATCTAAATTTTGTAGTCCTCAAAAGATGTTGTACAGAGCTGTACCTAGAGTCAGTAATTCACAGGTTTATTGAATTGAGTGGTTGATGACGATGATGAAGATTTATATTCAATAAGCTGTGGCCCAAAGTCATTACAGTTGCCTTTTGATTTTCTAAGTTCTGAAAAAAAACTTTTTGTTTAATCACTGAAGATGTTAATTAAGTACAAGTATTCTAATTTTTGCTGTAAGACAATTTATTTACTCTCCTAATTGTACATAGATAATACTCACTTTTAGTTTTTGTCTTAGGTTGTTTATAAGAATGAAGGAAAGCAGTTTTAGGAATGATAGGTGGGGTTTCGAAAGTAATTTTTGCTGCTGGTGGGATCAGTCCTCGTTGAATCATACTCAAAATACCTTTAAAGTGATAAGACAAAACATGAGTTTATTTCTAAATAATAACAATAATAATTGGTAGTGCTTTAAGACTTGTAAAACACAACATATGTTCTGCAATAACAATAATAATTGGTAGTTCTTTAAGACTTGTAAAACACAACATATGTTTCGCATTAGTTTTTCCCATGAGTCCTAGAAATTCTAAAAATCTATAGAGTTCTTAAATACATAAATACAACATAATATTTCTTTTTATAAAATTACATAGATCACTCTGACTCATTTGAATCCAAGGAAAAATAGCTACATCAATCATTCAGGTTTTTGCATTGAAATAAAGCATTAACTTTGTTAGTAAGACTAAAAATTCAATTAAAAATAAAAGGGTTATTTATAAGGTAAAACACTCCTAAAATACAAGGTAAATTTGGAATTGTGAACCAGGTAAAGTTTCTCTGTGAAGGGAAGCTTGAAAGCTAATTTCAATTCAGTGAGATCTAAGGCCTAGGGCTGGATCTTGGCAGAGGTAACTGCAGGTTGTGTTCTAAAAATGTGTTGGTAAAGGTTTTGATTGGAATTTAAGACACATTTTTACATAGTGGTTTATCCCTAGCCCAATTTACAATTGCGTATTTAATAGGAATTGTCTGAACATATAAATGTATACATATACACAAACATTATTATAACTTATGTTTTTATGGGGGAAAGCATTCAGAAATTCAACTTGATGTGCTAGGAGCATGCCATAGGATTTAAAACTGAAAAAGAACTTAGAATTCATTTTATATATACATGAAGAAACTAAGGCTAAAGAGGCCACGGTCACACAGGATTAACATTCAGTTCTTCCCATTCCAAATCCAATGTTCTTTCTATTTCAGCAAGCTGTCTCTCTAGACATTTCATCTTCTATCTGCACCTTTGCACATGCAAAAAAAAGGTTCCTTCAAACATAGTTCTTCCTCTCTTCCACTTCTTAGAATGTTTAGCTTCCTTCAAACCTCAGGCCCAGTCCCACCTACTTCTAGGAAGCCTTTTGGGATTCCCCTCACTAGTAGTGCCTTCTCTTCAAATTTACTTTTGTTTTTTGTACATATTTATAGTTGTATATGGCATCTCTGCTGATAGAAGGTAAGATTCTTTTTTACTTCTATCCTTTTGTTCTTAGCACAGTTCTTGGAACACAGTAAGTACTTAATAAATGCTTATGGGTTGTAGATGTGTTAACTGAATTGGAGCAAATACATTTATCTAGGGGGACAGAAGAAAGAAAAGTAGAAAGATCTAGTGTCAAATCTTACCTTACAAGATTTGTAAGGCAAACTTTGTAAGGTAAAATTTACCTTATAAGTTGTGTGAGCCCAGGCAAGTCATCTTCTTTCTGATCTCCAGTTTCCTCATCTATAAAATGAGGGAATTAAATGCAATAGCACTTAACATTACTTTCAGGTCTAAGCCTATGATCCTATGAAATTAGGAAAGCACAGACACCAGAATTATATCCACAGTAAGGGATCAGGAAGAGAATGAAGAAAAAGAATTTCTTGCAAAGTGGTCAGCAGTGTTGGATACTACAGAGAGGTCAACAAGAATGTTAAAAGCTTTGCAAGAAATCCCTCTTCTTCATTCTCTTCCTGCAATTGTGGATCCCAAAAGCTGGATAATAATGCTGAGAGGAAGAATTGTAGAAGCCAAGATTGTGAAGGAGACAGGATATATTATACCAAATAATTGAGTATAAACAACTTTTCCAAATGAATGGGAGGAGAAAAATGGCAGTGGTTAGCTAAATATAATAGGATAAAGGGAAGGACTTTTTAAAAGTACAAGGGAGAACTGGATGTGTTTGTAGATAGAAAGGAAAGAGCTAGAGGAGGAGAAAGATACCTGAAAGAAAAAAAAAGATCAATTTCTGGAGTAAAGTTTAGAAGGTGGTAAGGAGACATGGAATCAGCGATAAAAGGGGCAGATTGGCCTTAATGAGTAATAAGAATATCCTTTTTATTCTAGGATCAATGGGAAAGAGAAGGTAGAGGATGATTCTTAGAAGTTTTGAAGGAGAGGGGAGGTTTGGAGCCAAGATAGCAGAGAGCAGACATGACTCTGTGTCCTCCTCTGACCTTCTCTAAAACCAACAGCAGATTAAGCCTCTAAACTGGTTCTGGAGTGAAAGTGCCCCCAATCCTTGGACTACAACACATTCCTAGTAGAAGCTACCTTGGAGGAGCTTCGAAGCAGGTCTGTTTCAGTCAGGCAGGGGATCAGTTTGCTGAGCTCAGACAGCAGCTTCGAGAGACAGGGCAGGAAGCCCGGCTGGGACTCAGAGTGTGGCAATTTCTAAGCACTTGGGAAATATCTGGGAGGCTTTGAGCCACTCTGCCCTGCTGGCGGGCAGGTGCTTTGGCAGATCTACCTTTTGTAAAAGGTAGATTATAACCTACTGCAAACAGCAGGACCTAGCCTGAATAGCCCAGCACCAGTCAATCTGCCCCAGGGCAAATTAAAGCAGCTGTCCCTCCTTTGCTTTGAACAGACCTCAAGCTTTAAAAAAAATGAATAAAAAAAAAAAACAAAAAAGAACTCTCATCACAAACAGCTTTTATGGAGAGAGAGAAGAACAGACGTCAGATCCTGATGTTCATAAAGGTAAAGCAACTCCAGAGGAAGGCACAAAAGGAGACATGACCTAGACCCCATTACACAAGACTTTCCTGGAAGACTACATAAAGAATCTCAAAAGAGAGTTAGAAGAAAAATGGGGAAAATGAAATGAGATTGTTGCAAGAAGGAATGGAAAAAACATATAATCCCCTACAAAAGAAATATGAAAAAGACACCAAATTCACTGAAAAACAAAATTAGTGAAATGGAAAAAGATTGCAATGAACAAAAAAAAAAATCAATTGGCCAATTACAAAAGGAGCTAAAAAAAGTAACTGAAGAAAATAATATACTAAAAATTAGAATTGAACAAATGGAAGTGAATGAATCAATAAGACTTCAAGAATCAAAACAAAAACAAAAAATGAAAAAAATAGAAGAAAATATGAAATATCTCCTAAAAAAACAACTGATAATCTAAGGCTTATTAGACTTCCTGAAAGCTATGATGAAAAAAAGAACCTAGACACCATCTTACAGGAAATCATAAAAGAAAACTAATGTTTTAGAATCAGAAGGTAAAACAGCCATCCAAAGAATTCACTGGTCATCTCCTGAAAGAGACCCCAAAATTAAATCCCCAAGAAATATTGTGCTTAAACTTTAGAGCTATTGCACCAAAGAAAAGATATTGCAAGCAGCCAGAAAGAAACAATTCAAATACCGAGGAGCCACAATGAGGATCACCCAGGATCTGATAAGCTTCCACCTGAACAGATCGAAGGGCCTGGAATCTGATATTCCAAAAGGCAAAGGAACTTGGATTATAGCCAAGAATAAGCTATCCAGTTAAAATGAGCATATATTTCAAGGAAGAAGATGGACATTTAATAGTATAGGTGAATTTCACCTATTTCTAATGAAAAGACCAGATCTGAACCAAAAATTTGACCTCGAAACACAGATCTCAAGAGAAGCATAAAAAGGTAAAAAGGAAAGAACTCTTGAGAACTATATTTCTATTATGGGTATACTTAGAGGAAATGGGCATAATTTGATTTTATTCTGATAATATGAAAAAGAAACTAGAGATGGAAAGGGGATCATACTGGAAAAAGAGGAAAAGGGAGGTAAAATAAGGAAAATTATATTTCATGAAGAGGCAAAGAAAACCTATTATAATTGAGGGAAAGACGAAAGGGGATGAGCATTGTGTGAAGCTTATTCTCATCAGATTTGGCTCTAAAAGAGAATATCAGACATATTTGGTTTCACAGAGAAACTTGTCCCACCTTATAGGGAAGTAGAAGGGAAAAGGAGAAAAGAAAGGGAAAGATTAATAGAAGAGAAAATAGAAGAATTAAGGGAAAGGTATAAAAAAGGGGGAAGGCCCTAAAGGGGGAGGACTGTTTGAGGGAGGTGGTCATCAAAACCAAAATACTGAAAGAAGGAAAGGGGGAAAGGAAAGAGAAAAACACAACTTTGGATAAATAAGATGGCAGGAAATACAGAATTAGTTATTTTAACTGTGAATTTAAATGGCATGAGCTCTCCCATAAAACAGAATCAGATAGCAGACTGAATTAAAAGCCAAAATCATACAATATGTTGTTTATAAGAAAAACATCTAAAGCATAACAATACATACATAGTGAAGGTAACAGACTGGAGCAGAATTTATTATGCTTCAGGTAAACAAAAAAAAAGCAGGAGTAGCAATCCTGATTTCAGATGAAGTAAAAGCAAAGATAGATCTAATTATAAGAGATAAGGAAGGAAACTATATTTTACTAAAGGGTACCTTAGATAATGAAGCAATATCAATACTAAACATATATGTACCAAGTGGTATTAGTATCCAGATTCCTAGAGGAGAAGTTAAGAGAGATGCAAAAAGAAATAGATAGCAAAACTATACTAGTGAAGGATCTCAACCTTGTTCTCTCAGAACTAGATAAATCAAATCACAGAATAAATAAGAAGTTAAGGAGGTAAACAAAATGGTAGAAGGGTTAGGTATGATAAATCTTTGGAGAAAATTGAATGAAGACAGAAAGAAGTTTACTTTTTTCTCAGCAGTTCATGAAACTTACACAAAAATTGACTATGTGTTAGGGCATAAAAACTTTAAAATCAAATGCAGAAAGGCAGGAAATAGTAAATGCATTTTTTTCAGATCATGATGCAATAAATATCACATGCAATATAAGACCAAGAGAAAATAGACCAAAAATTAATTGGAAATTAAACAATCTAATCCTAAAGAATGAATGGGTGAAGTAGCAAATCATAGACACAATCAATAATTCCATCCAGGAGAATGACAATAATGAGGCAACATACCCAAATTTGTGGGATACGGTCAAAGAGGTTATAAGGGGAAATTTTATATCTCTAGATGTATAAAATAGAGAAAAAGAAGATAAATGAATTGGTCTTACAACTAAAAAAACTAGAAAAAGAACAAATTAAAAACTCTCAATTAAATACCAAATTGGAAATTCTGAAAATAAAAGGCGAGATTAATAAAATTGAAAATAAGAAAACTATTGAATAAATAAAAGTAAGAGGTGATATTATGAAAAACCCCCAACAAAATATATAAACCTTTAGTTAATTTAATTAGACAAAGGAAAGAAGAAAATCAAATTGTTGGTTTCAAAAATGAAAAGGGAGAACTTTCTAACAATGAAGAGGAAATTAGAGCAATAATTAGGAGTTACTTTGCCCAACTTTATGTCAACAAATTTGACAATCTAAATGAAATGGAGGAAAATCTACAAAAATATAGATTGCCCAGGTTAACAGAAGAGGAAATAAATTATTTAAATAGCCCCATTTTAGAAAAAGAAATACAACAAGCTATTAATCAACTTCCTAAGAAAAAATCCCCAGGCCCGGATGGATTTATATGTGAATTCTACCAAACATTCAAAGAACAACCAATTCCAATAATAATATAAATTATTTGAAAAAATAGGGAAACAAGGTGTTCTACCAAATTCTTTTTATGATGCAGATATGGTGCTGATAGCTAAAACAGATAGGGTGAAAACAGAAAAAGAAAATTATAGACAATTTCCCTAATGAATATTGATGCAAAAATCTTAAATAAAATATTAGCAATGAGATTACAGAAAGTCATCCCCAGGATAATACACTAAGACCAAGTAGGATTTATACCAGGAATGCAGGGTTGGTTCAATATTAGGAAAATTATCATCATAATCAACTATATTAATAACCAAACTAACAAAAATCATATAGTTCTCAATAGATGCAGAAAAAGCATTTGATAAAATACAACACTTATTTATATTAAAACACTAGAGAGTATAGGAATAAATGGACTTTAAATATCAGTAGCATCTATTTAAAACAATCAGCAAACATCATATGTAATGGGGACAAACTAGAACCATTTCCAATAAGATCAGGAGTGAAACAGGGCTGCCCACTATCACCATTACTATGCTGCCCACTATCACCATTACTATTCAATATTGTATTAGAAATGTTAGCTTTAGCAATAAGAGAAGAAAAAGAGATTAAAGGAATTAGAGTAGGTCATGAGGAAACCAAATTATCACTCTTTGCAGATGATATATAGTATACATAGAGAACCTCAGAGACTCAACTAAAAAACTACTAGAAACAATTCACAACTTTAGCAAAGTGGCAGGATTCAAAATAAATCCACATAAATCATCAGCATTTTTATATATTGCCAACAAAGTCCAGCAGCAAGAGATACAAAAAGAAATTCCATTCAAAATAACTGTTGATAGTATAAAATATTTGGGGATCTATCTGCCAAGGAAAAGTCAGGAACTGTAAGAACACAAGTACAAAACACTTTGCACACAAATAAAGTCAGACCTAATCAGTAGGAAAAATATCAAGTGCTCATGAGTAGACCAAGAGAATATAATAAAAATGACAATACTACCTAAATTAATCTATTTATTTAGTGCCATACCAATCAAACTCCTAAGAAATTATTTTAAAGATGTAGAAAAAAAATAGTAACAAAGTTCATCTGGAAGAAGAAAAGGTCAAGAATTTCAAGGAAAATAATGACACAAAGGCCGATGAAGATGGCCCTGCTGTACCAGATCTAAAACTATATTATAAAGCAGTGGTCATCAAAACCATTTGGTACTGGCTAAGAAATGGAGTAGTCAATCAGTGGAATAGGATAGGATCACAGGACAAAATAGGCAATAACTATAGCAACCTAGTGTTTGACAAATCCAAAGACCCCAGCTTTGGGGATAAGAACTCACTATTTGACAAAAACCAGTGGGAAAATTGAAAACTAGTATGGAAGAAATTAGGCAGGGCCGCTAGGTAGCGCAGTGGATAGAGCATCAGCCCTGAAGTCAGGAGGACCTGAGTTCAAATCTGGTCTTAGGCACTTAACATTCCCTAGCTGTGTGACCCTGGGAAAGTCACTTAACCCCAATTGCCTCAGCAAAAAAGCAAAACAAAAACAAAAACAAAACAAAACAAAAAAAGAAATTAGGGCTTGACCCATACCTAACACCACATACCAAAATAAGATCTAAATGGGTTCATGATTTAAACATGAAAAGTGAAATTATAAGCAAATTAGAGGAACATAGGATAGTTTACCTCTCAGACCTGTGGAGAAGGAAGGAATTCGTGTCCAAAGAAGAAATGGAACTCTTAACTGAACACCAAATAGGTAATTTTGATTACATTAAGTTAAAAAGTTTTTATAGAAACAAAACTAATTCAGACAAGATTAGGAGGGAAGCAATAAATTAGGAAATCATTTTTACATTTAAGGGTTCTGATAAAGGCCTCATTTCTAAAAAATATAGAGAATTGACTCAAATTTATAAAAATTCAAGCCACTCTCCAATCGATAAATGGTCAAAGGATATGAACAGACAATTTTCAGATGAAGAAATTAAAACTATTTGTACTTACATGAAAAGGTGCTCCAAATTACTATTGATCAGAAAAATGCAAATTAAGACAACTCTGAGATACCACTACACACCTGTCAGATTGGCTAAAATGACAGGAAAAGATAATGACGAATGTTGGAGGGGATGTGGGAAAGCTGGGACACTAATACATTGTTGGTGGAACTGTGAACAGATCCAACCATTCTGGAGAGCAATTTGGAACTAAGGTCTAAAAGTTATCAAACTGTGCATACCCTTTGACCCAGCAGTGTTTCTACTGGGCCTATATTCCAAAGAGATCTTAAAGAAGGGAAGGGTTCCACATGTGCAAAGATGTTTGTAGTGGCTAGAAACTGGAAACTGAATGGATGCCCATCAATTGGAGAATGGCTGAATAAATTATGGTATATGAATGTCATGGAATATTATTGTTCTATAAGAAACGACAAACAGGCTGATTTCAGAGAGGCCTGGAGAAACTTACATGAACTGATGCTGATTGAAATCAGCAGAACCAGGAGATCATTGTACACAGCAACAAGACCATATGATGATCAATTCTGATGGATGTGGCTCTCTCCAACAATGAGATGTTTCAAACCAGTTCCAATTGTTCAGTGATGAAGAAAGCCGTACACACCCAGATAAAGACCTGTGGGAACCGAGTGTGGACCATAACAGAGCATTTTCACGCTTTCTGTTGATGTTTGCTTGCATTTTGTTTTCCTTCTCAGGTTTTTTTTCCTTATAGATCCGATTTTTCTTGCGCATCAAGATAACCGTATAAACATGTATACATATATTGGATTTGTCATATATTTTAACATAGTTAACATGTATTGGATTATCTGCCGGGGACTGGGTGGGGGGAAGGAGGAAAAAAATTTTGAACAGAAAGTTTTGCAAGGATCAGTGTTGAAAAATTATCCATGCATATGTTTTGCAAATATAAAGCTTTTTAATAAAAGAAGTTTTGAGAAAAAAGATAGAAGGGTGAGAGGAGCACAGAAGGGTTTCAAACTTAATGAAGTGAGACTTTCATCATCTGTGGGATGTGTGGAGTAGAGACAGTTTTGAAAATGGAGAAGCAGAGAGAAAAAAATTGGAACAGATTGAGGAATGAGAGAAGGAGTCAAGGAAAATAGAGAAGAATCAAGTGCACTGGGAGCATAGTTGAAAATATATAATAAAATCTGTCATGATTGAATTCAATTCAAGAAACAATTTTTTAAATTGTTTTTTCAATTATATGTGAAATTTTTTGATATTTAAAAAAATTTCCATCTTTAAATTCTCTTCATCCCTTCCTTCTCTTACTTCTTCACTGAGAAGGTAAGCAATTTGAGTAGGTCATATATGTGCAGCTAAGCAAACATATTTCCATATTAGTCATGTTGTGAAGAAAATAGAAAAAACATTAGCCTTAGATTTGCATTCATACTCCATAAGTTCTTCCTCTGGAAGTGGAGAGTGTTTTTCATCATGAGTCCTTTGGAACTGCCTTGTTTTCATTGTATTATTAAGATGAGCTAAGTCATCTTAATACATAATACCATGTACAACACTATCTTGGTTGTGCTCATTTCACTTTGCATCACTGATGTTCATGTAATCCTTTACAGGTTTTTTCTGCAAGCTCTTTGTTCATTTTTTTTATAGCACAATTATATTCCATTGCAATCATATATCATAATTATGATTGCAATGGAATATAATCTAAATATATAGATTTATATATCTTTATAATCTAAATATATCATAATTTATTTAGACATTTCTCACTTTATAGGCATCCTCTCAACTTCCAATTTTTCTAATGCCATGACACAAAAGCTGTTATAAAAATTTTTGTAAATATAGGTTATTTTCCTTTTAAAAAATTAATCTGTATGGGATATAAACTGGATGTAGTATTTCTGAGTCAAAGAATATGCACAATTTTATAGCCTTTTGAACAGTTTTAGTTCATTAGATCAGTTCATAACTATACCAAAAATTCATTATTTTCCCAATTTTCCCACATCTCTTCCAACATTTGTCTTTTTCTTTTTGTGTCATATTAGACAATCTGATAGGTACAAAGTAGTACCTTAAAGTTTTTAAAATTTCCATTTCTTTAGAAAAAAAGTAATTTTTTCCCATATGACTATAGAAAGTTTTAATTCTTGTGTCTGAAAACTGCCTGTTAATATTTCTTGACCATTTATCAGTTGGGGGAAAATTTGTACTCTTATAAATTTGATTTAATTATCTATATATTTGAGAAATGGTGACTTTATATAAGAGAAACTAGCTGCAAAGTCCCCCCCATCCACACTTACCCCCTTTTCCCTTTTCTCATAAGAAAGAGTTTGTTTATAAAGACTCTTTTTAACTTAATGGAATCAAAATTATTTATTTTATTTCCTTTAATGCTCTCTATCTCTTGTCTTGCCATCTGACAAGTCAACCATTCCATAGTCCTCTAATTTGCTTATATATCTATCACCCTTTAACTTTTAAATCACATAGCCATTTTGACCTTATCTTGGTATATGGTGTGAGATGTTGGTCTAGTTTCTGCCAAATTTCTTTCTTTTTTTGGAGGGGGGGGTTATCAAATTGTGAATTTTTATCCCCAAATCTTGGATTATTTTCTTTTCCTTTTCAATTTTTTAAATTATTTTTTCTAGTTGTATAAAACAAGTTTTTTGGTAGTTTGGTATGGCACTGAATAAACATATTTAACTTAGATCTGCCATTTTACTATATTAACTAATAAGTAACTAATATTTTAAAAACATTGTGTAGATCTGATTTTATTTGTGAAGTGATTTATAATTAATTGTGTTCATATAGTTCCTAGATTTATCTTGGCAAGTTGATCTCCAAGTATTTTATATTGACCACACTAATTTCAAATGGCATTTCTCTATCTCTTATTACAAGACTTTGTTGGTAATATATAGGAATGCTGATAATTTGTGTGGGTTACTTTAGTATGTATCTTACAACTCAGATAAAGCTGTTAATTATTTCAACAATTTTTTTTAATTAATTCTTTAGGATTCTCCAAGTATATCATTATACCAAGTATACTAATATACAAAACATGATAGTTTTGTTTCATCATTGTCTATTATAATTCCCTCCATTTCTTTTTCTTCTCTTATGACTAGCATTTCTACTACAATATTGAATAATAGTCATAAAAATGGGTATACTTGTTTCCCCCTGATCTTATTGGGAAGGCTCCTAATTTATCCTCATTACAGATAATGTTTGCTGATACTGTTTATCATCTCATAGAAAGATCTATTTATTCTTATGATTTCTAGTGTTTTTAATAGGAATGAATGTTATTTTGTCAAAAACGTTTTCTGCATCTATTGAGATTTCTATTGTTCTTGTAAATGAGATGGTCAATTGTGCTGATTTTTTTTTCTAATATTGAAATAGTTATGGATTTATAATACAAATCGCACCTGGTCATAGTATATGATCTTTATGATATTTTGCTGTAATCTCAGTGCTAGTATTTTATTTATTTTTTTTGCATCAACATTGATTAGTAAAATTGGTCTATAGCTTTCTTTTTCTGATTTTGCTCTTGCTGATTTAGATATCAGCACCACATATATGTCATAAAAGGAATTTGGTAAGACTCCTCCTTTGCTTATTTTCCCAAACAGTTTACATAGAATTAATATTAATTTTTCTTTAAATACTTGGTAGTATTCATTTATGAATCCCCAAAGTCCTGGGGTATTTTCTCAGGGAGCGCATTGATAGCTTCTTTAATTAATTAATTAATTAATTTTATTTTATTTTTTTTTAAGGAAAAGCCACTTTATTCCTATACTCTCTAGTGTTTTTTTTAAATTTTATTTTATTTGCATAACATATGTGTGGGTAATTCTTCAACAATAACCCTTACATAGCTTTCCGTTACAAATTTTCCCCCCAACTCCCCACCCCTCCCCTAGATGGCAGGATATCCACTACATGTTAATTATGTTAAAATATTGGCAAATAGAATATATGTATACATATTTCCAAACTTATCTTTGTTGTGCAAAAAAAATCTTATCTACACAAAAATATATCAGATAAAGGAAACACGATGTAAGCAAACATCAATCAAGGAGTATGAGAATGTTATGTTGTGGTCCACATTTCACATCCCTCTCTCTGGGTGTATATGGCTTTCTTCAGTGAACAATTGGAGGTGGTTTGAAACATATCATTGTTGAAGAGAGCCATGTCCATCAGAATTAATTGTCATATAGTACTGTTGTTGCCGTGTATAATGATCTCCTGGTTCTGCTCATTTCACTCAGCATCAGTTCATGTAAGTCTCTCCAGGCCTCTCTGAAATCATCTTGCTGGTCATTTCTTACAGAACAATAATATTCCATAATATTCATATACCATAATTTATTCAGCCATTCTCCAATTGAAGGGCATCTATTCAATTTCCAGTTTCTAGCCACTACAAAAAGGGCTGCCAAAAACATTCTTGCACATGTGGGGCCTTTTCCTTTCTTTATGATTTCTTTGGGATATAAGCCCAATAGAAATGCTGCTGGGTCAAAGGGTATGCACAGTTTGATAACTTTTTGAGCATAGCTCCAAATTGTTCTCCAGAATGGCTGTATCCGTTCACAGCTCCACCAACAATGCATCAGTGTCCCAGCCCTCCCACAACCCCTCCAACATTCATCATTAACTTTTCCTGTCATTTTAGCCAATCTGACAGGTGTGAAGCGGTACCTCAGGGTTGTCTTGATTTGCATTTCTCTGATCAACAGTGATTTGGAGCACCTTTTCATATGACTATAAATAGTTTTAATTTCATCCTCTGAAAATTGTCTGTTCATATCCTTTGACCATTTATTGATTGGAGAATGGCTTGAATTTTTATAAATATGAGACAATTCTCTATATATTTTAGAGATGAGACCTTTATCAGAACCCTTGAATGTAAAAATGATTTCCCAATTTATTACTTCCCTCCTAATCTTGTCTGCATTGATTTTGTTTGTACAAAAACTTTTTAACTTAATATAGTCAAAGTTATCTATCTGGTTTTCAATTAAGAGTTCCAATTCTTCTTTGGACATAAATTTATTCCATCTCCACAGGTCTGAGAGGTAAACTATATTAGATTCCTCTAATTTACTTATAGTATCACTCTTTATATCCAGATCATGAACCCATTTAGATCTTATCTTGGTATGTGGTGTTAGATGTGGGTCAAGCCCTAATTTCTTCCACACTAGTTTCCAGTTTTCCCAGCAGTTTTTGTCAAATAGTGAATACTTATCCCAAAAGCTGGGGTCTTTGGGTTTATCAAAAACCAAATTGCTATAGTTATTGCTTAGTTTGTCTTGTGATTCTATCCTATTCCACTGATCGACTACTCTATTTCTTAGCCAGTACCAAATGGTTTTGATGACCGCTGCTTTATAATATAGTTTTAGATCTGGTACAGCAAGTCCACCATCGTCAGCCTTTTTTTTCATTAATCCCCTTGAAATTCTTGACCTTTTGTTTTTCCAAATGAACTTTGCTATTATTTTTTCTAGATCTGTAAGATAATTTCTTGGGAGTTTGACTGGTATGGCACTAAATAAGTAAATTAGTTTGGGTAGTATTGTCATTTTTATTATATTCGCTCGTCCTACCCATGAGCATTTTAAGTTTTTCCAATTGACTAGGTCTGATTTGATTTGTGTAGAAAGTGTTTTGTAGTTTAGTTCATATAGTTCCTGACTATCTTTTGGCAGATAAATTCCCAAATATTTTATACTATCAACAGTTATTTTGAATGGAATTTCTTTTTGTATCTCTTGCTGCTGAACTTTATTGGTAATATATAAAAATGCTGATGATTTATGTGGATTTATTTTGAATCCTGCCACTTTGCTAAAGTTGTGAATTGTTTCTACTAGTTTTTTAGTTGAGTCTTTAGGGTTCTCTATGTATATCATCATGTCATCTGCAAAGAGTGATAATTTGGTTTCCTCATTACCTACTCTAATTCCTTTAATCTCTTTTTCTTCTTTTACTGCCAAAGCTAACATTTCTAAGACAATATTAAATAATAATGGTGACAGTGGGCAGCCTTGTTTCACTCCTGATCTTATTGGGAATGGTTCTAGTTTGACTCCATTACATATGATGCTTGCTGAAGGTTTTAAGTAGATACTACTAATCATTTTAAGGAAAAGCCCATTTATTCCTATACTCTCCAGTGTTTTTAATAGGAATGGGTGTTGGATTTTATCAAAGGCTTTTTCTGCATCTATGGATATAATCATATGGTTTTTGTTAGTTTGGTTATTAATATAATTGATTATGCTGATAGTTTTCCTAATATTGAACCAGCCCTGCATTCCTGGTATAAATCCTACTTGGTCATGATGTATTATCCTGGGGATGACTCTGTAATCTTGTTGCTAAAATCTTATTTAAAATTTTTGCATCAATATTCATTAGGGAAATGGGTCTATAGTTTTCTTTCTCAGTTTTCTCCCTACCTGGTTTACCTATCAGCACCCTATCTGTGTCATAGAAGGAATTTGGTAGTACACCTTCTTTCCCTATTTTTTCAAATAGTTTATATAGTATTGGGATTAATTGTTCTTTGAATGTTTGGTAAAATTCACATGTAAATCCATCTGGCCCTGGAGATTTTTTCTTAGGGAGTTGATTAATAGCTTGTTCTATTTCTTTTTCCGAAATAGGGCTATTTAAATAATTTATTTCCTCTTCTGTTAATCTGGGCAATCTATATTTTTGTAGATATTCCTCCATTTCATTTACATTATCAAATTTATTGGCATAAAGTTGGGCAAAGAAACTCCTAATTATTACTCTAATTTCCTCTTCATTGGAGGAAAGTTCTCCCTTATCATTTTTGAGACTAATAATTTGATTTTCCTCTTTCCTTTTTCTAATCAAATTAACTAAAGGCTTATCTATTTTGTTGGTTTTTTCATAAAACCAACTCTTACTTTTATTTATTAA
>JAJPUD010004544.1:36782-122067 GCA_023553655.1 Myrmecobius fasciatus | reverse complement strand
AAAAAAAAAAAAAAAAAAAAAAAAAAGAAAGAAAGAAAGAAAAAGAAAAAGAAACTGGAGGCCAGAATTATTACTGGAGCCTGATAATTTGCCTAATATCTTACACAGCTAGTTAGTGGCAGGGCTGGAAATTGAAGTCGCTGCTTCTATTACTTAGTTCAGAGCTTGTTCTACTATATTACAAATCTGCTAAATGGATCACTAACCTTTCTTTGCATCTTTTTCAAGGATAGGTAGAGGTGTAAGGTAGGGATTCTTGCGGTGAGATGTCAAAACCCCTAGGTTTTCAATGTTTGTCCCTTTGATTATCTTCTGAAGCTGGACCTAAATGAGTAAAAACGTGTTTTGAGAAAACAACTTTTGTCTTGATAATGAACACTGTTTTTCAATATGCAAACAATAAATGACTAAGAAAAATTTGATGCTGCTTTAATAATATATTAATATCAGCTCCAATGTTATTGCTTACAAATATACTATATTACTACTATTTACTGTCATGAGTTTGCATATTTTTAAAATACTTAATTAAGCCCAATTAACATGTAGCAATTTCTACTTTGCAAAAATAGCACGGCAGTTATGAAGGGAACTCTTAAGATTGTTCTATGTTAATGACAATTATATAAAAATGTTCTCTCCGGACAAAGCATGTTTCACTTCAGGAAACTTTTATATAAGCAAATTCCTCAAGAAGGAATGATTATAGTTCTGAAAAAAAAATGAAATGTCCAAAGCCAAAGGTAATTTTTAAAAATTAGCTAGTATTAGCATGTTTATCATTAATTCCTTAGGTCAAATATATTATCCAAGGATCTCAAAAATTGCTACAAATACTTTCCACTCCAGTTTTCCAAGTAGTAGTTGATTATTTTTTCCAACAGTACTAAAAATGGTTTCATTATAGCTATGAAATATGAATTGCTGCCATTAAATGACTTCAGATTTTAAAGATTGTATGCATTTCATATAAATTATATGTGATTTTAGCATAGGCAAAGACTTTGTACCTATATTATAGTGAATTATTAATTATTGGGGTTTCTAAAGCAATGAAGGTGATTCCAGCTGATATTTATGGGGTGCTATACATATTCAAATTGTTTTTAGGGGCAGCTAGGTAGTGCAATGGATAGAGCACCAGCCCTGTAGTCAGGAGGACCTGAGTTCAAATCTGGTCTCAGACACTTAACATTCCCTAGCTGTGTGACCCTGGGCAAGTCACTTAACCTCAATTGCCTCAGCAAAAAGCAAAAAAAAATGTTTTTTAAACATTAATTAATTCACATAACTTCCCAGAAAAATAGGTAAAAAGGTTGATCACTATTTACATAATGAATAACTGAGACAGAAAGAGGGTAGGAGATTTTCTTTAGGCCTCACAGGATCCTGAGAAGTTACAGAATAATTTTATTGTCGTTGGTGGAATTCTCTAAATACTGGGCAGCCATGAGTCTGCTGGGGAATAAAGTACTGTGAGTCTGGGACTAATTGAACATTTCAGGAGTGGATTCATATAGAAGTCAGCATCCTTAGGTTTTCAATGCCAGAGTCCAAGAAGACAAAGGAGCTGTCACAATGTCATCAGAGCCAGAATCAGTATTTCAGAGAAAAAAAAGGGACCAAAAGCCGAAAAAGGAAAGGACGAAGGTAAGGTATAAGCAGTTGAGTTTACCATAGTGTTCTGTGATCAGTGATCTGTCAATAATTCTGGGCTGTGGAGGATATACATGGCTAGCATTCAATTAAATAAGAGATTTTTATACTAAAAAGAGTAGTATATAATTATTCTGAACTTGAAGAGGAAACATTTGATATTATGATTATGTCAAAATTTATATTAAAGACAATTAGCACTGAATGACCAGAATTCTACCACATCTCACTGTATCTTAAATATCCATATGTAGAGATAGAGAAAAGTTGTACTTTTCCAGATAGCTTAGGCTGGGGGAGAGGGGAAGTGACAGTTATCAATCGAGAAAAATTGTCATTAGCTCATTCTTTCCCTGATGCCATCCTTCTCTCTCTAGTATGATGGATAGATGAGCATGTGGTGAACCTCTCTACTTCCTTGTCCTTTTTCCTTCCCCCTCAAAACAAGTTTGGTCTAAGTAGTTAGGCTGATGATTTTTAAAGCTCACCACTACCCACTATGAATCTTTCCATTGCTCTTTGGATCATCTTTGATTTTAATTCTTTAGAGAATGAGGTGATTCATGATTCAAAGTTACCCTTAAGTGCATATCTTATCATGTCACCTTCTTCGATAATAACTCCATTGGTTCCCATTGCCTTTCATATAAATATAAAATACTCTGTTTGGCTTTACAGCCCTTCACAACTCAGTGCCAATATATCTTTCCAGTCTTCTTTATACATTATTCTCCTAACACCCCTTTCCCAGTGAACCTTTATTTCTTTCTGTTCTTCATAGATGACATTTAGCCTCTAGCTTTTGTCTTGGCCATCCTCCACATCTAAAGTATACTTCCTCCTTTTTTTGGATTTTCAGAATCTCTTTCATAAACTATGATGCAGCTAGTATAAAACCTACATGATGCTTTTCCTTTGCTCCCCTATTGCTTGTGCCTTCCTACTAAACTGCCCTGTACTTAACTCCTTCATATTTATTTAGCATTATTCTGTATATACTTCTATAGGTACATCTTGTTTCTTCTATTAAAATAGAAACTCCTTGAAAGCAGGAACTTTTTTTTTCCATTTTTATCTTTATCTTCTCAGAACTTAGCCTGTGATTGGCACATGGTAGATGCTTACTGGTTTACTCCTAGACTTATAGCATCACTAGTAAAAGATATAAATATATAAAGAATCTGTAATTTTTCAGTATAGGAGTGAACTTCTGATGTGAAAAATTTCTGTCCTAGGACTTTGTTAGAGTTATTAGTATTTTATCCAGGATCACAAAGTCAGTAATAGTTACAGACAAGATTTGAATTTAGTTCTTTTTGTCTCTAAACCCAACCCTCTAACAAATTTACCATATTACTTTTATAATCAGAAAAATGCTAGAGTTGGGATTTTATGTCTAAGAATAGTGCTACACAATTAAAAAAAAAAACAAAAAAAACAATTCAGCCTATTCTCTTCCTTTAATTCTGGATCCAACTCACTACCTATCTATAATGCTACTCCAAAGTACATGTGCTGATAAATGAATTCAATGAGTTGGTCATTAGTACATGTCATCCTTTGGATAATAAGTATTCTTCCTCCATTTGCTTTTGTTCTAGTTAGATTATTTTGAATAGCCAAAGAGTTCATGGAAGAGGCCCTGCAGAATTCTCATGGTTAGCATATCAGCACAATTTCATATGCAAACAGAAATATCTTGAGGTTCTCACCATACACAGACAGCCTCACTTCCATTCAAACTCCTTATCTTCCATGATTGGTAGACACCTTTGCTGAGTAATTTTCTCACTTTTTTTAATGTCGAAGATAACTTGTGCACAACATTTAAAAGATGATATTCACAAATTACTGTAGTGTCTTTGTCAGAAAAACCCAAATTGGGTCACAAAAAGTCAAACATGACTGAAATAATTTAACAAATGCAATTAGGATATATTATCCACAGTTATGACATCACCATCTACCGGAATGTTAAAATGTTAAAGTTAGTTTAAAATGAATAAGAAGAAGAGCCTGGGAAGAGAAAAGGAGTCACAAAAAGGGGCCATACAGTTTGGGGGGGGTGCGAGAGCGGAAGGGGTGGCTGTGGTGTCATTCATATCATGAGCTGAATGTATGTATATAAGTTTAATATCTTTTATTTCCCTTTCCTTTTCTTTCAGCACCATCTAGCTAAGCTACCTGGGCTCTCCCAATGCCTGCCTGAATTATTGCATAGCCACTAGTATCAGGAATCCTGCAAAGCTTAGAGTCAAATATTTTCCTCATTTGTCCTTCCCTAGAGACAGTTCTTTCAAAGGCATATATCGGAGGCTTCTCAGATTCGGATATGGTCGTGTCCTCATTTGTCGGATTGATATCTGGATCCAATGAAGCAAAGATAAATCAAAAGAGGCAAGAAAGATCTAGCTTAAATATTTCCAAATGTGAAGATGTAGAAGACAGGTCTGACAGTTTCAGGGTACACAGCACCATTTATCTAGATTTTCTGAAAGCCTTTGATAAAGTATGCCTGACAGGTTGCTGCAAAAGACAGAAGCAGCAGGATCCAACTTAAAACACAGCAATCAATAATAAAAAAGTGGAGGCAGAAAATATTCAGGTTTGTCAACAATCAGAACACAGAAAAATGATGCTAAGGCATTTGCACAAGATTCACATATATAACCAGAAGCAATGTCAGAATGGAGAGTGGGGAAAAAAAAACAAACCCTGATGACTCAGTCTATGTGATTTGATGACTCAAATTCCATCTTGAGGAGCAAAAAAACCATTAACTGAAGAAGTGCTAAATTAAAAAAAAACAATAAAGCAGCTTAAAATTCTGGTTAGGTTATACCTTTTAACCCAAAGATCTCATTGCTAGCCATGTACTAATGTCCCATATACACTGAAACATAGTACTTAGTACTTTTTATAGTAGCAAATAGGTCCACATCAATTGCAAAATTATTCAAGAAAATGTGGCACATTAAGGTAATGTAATATTACTGTACTATCAGAAATGTCCACCAAGCATTTATTAAAACTCCCACTCTGTGTCATGCATTAGATTGAGGAAACAAAGAAAAGTAAAAGACGGTGTCCTCAAAGAACTTGCAGTCTAATAGATGGAGTAATGAATAAATAGGAATATAGAAAAGCAATGGAAACTTTCTATAAACAGATACAAAATGAAGTAGTCAAGATAAGAACAACAATATACACAATGACCACAACAACATGGAAAACACAACACAACAAATAAAAATGGAATGGAATGTTGTATAATTATGATCAATTTTGGTGAAGAAGAAAAGATAAGTGAAAGTATCTCCCTTCATTTGGTGCAAAATTTCGAATGAAGAATAAACAATAACTTCATGTAATATTTAATTCATTTGAGATTTAAATTCATTTTACTAAAGTGTTTCTTTTTCCTTTTTTCAATCCAGTCTGCTATCCGCTTCCGCTTTATGGGAGAGTTCATTCCATTCACATTCACAGTTAAAATAACTAATTCTGTATTTCCTGCCATCTTATTTACCCTAGCTTATGCTTTTCTCTTTCTTATCCCCTTTCCCTCCTCCCTACTATTTTGCTTTTGATAACCACTTCCCTCAAACAATCCTTCCCCTTTAGAGCCCCACCCCCTTTTCCCCCCTTTCCCTCCTGTTTCCTTATAAGTACATCTATTATTCCCTCAGAGCCAAATCTGATGAGATGGAGATTAACCCAATTCTCATTCCCCTCCCTTTTTCCCCCTCAATCATTATAGGTTTTCTTTGCCTCTACATGTGATGTAATTTCCCTTATTTTACCTCCTTTTCCTCTTCTTCCAGTGTTATCCTTTTTCTACCTCTAATTTCTTTTTCAGTTTATCATATCATAATAATCATAAAATCAAAATAATCATATCATAATAATCACAATGTAATAATAGATTCATAAAATCAACCCTCATTCTATAAGTATCTATAACATAAATATAGTTCTCAAGAGTTTTTTTTTTCCCTTGTTACCTTTTTATGTTTCTCTTTGTGTTCTGTGTTTATAGATCAAAATTTTTGTCCAGTTCTGGTCTTTTCAGTAGAAATAGGTGAAATTCTCCTATATCATTGAATGACCATTTTCTTCCCTGGAAGATAATGCTCATTCTAGCTGGGTAACTTATTCTTGGCTGTAATCCAAGTTCCTTTGCCCTTCAGAATATCTGATTCCAGGCCCTTCGATCTTTCAAAGTAGCAGCTGCTAGGTCCTGTGTGATCCTAATTGTGGCTCCCCGATATTTAAATTGTTTCTTTCTGGCATCTCATAATATCTTTTCCTTGGAATGATAGTTCTGGAATTTAGCCACGATATTTCTGGGGGACTTAATTTTTGGGTTTCTTTCAGGAGGTGATCGGTGGATTGTTTCAATAAGTATTTTGCCTTCTGGGTCTAAAATATCAGGGCAGTTTTCTTTTATGATTTCCTGGAAGATAGTGTCTAGGTTCTTTTTTTCATCATGGCTTTCAGGAAGTCCTATAATCCTTAGATTGTCTCTCCTAGATCTATTTTCCAGGTCACTTGTTTTTCCTAGGAGATATTTCATGTTTTTCTCTATCTTTTCATTTTTTTGTTTTTGTTTGACTGATTCTTGAAGTCTTGATGAGTCATTCATTTCCAGTTGTTCGATTCTAATTTTTAATGTCTTATTTTCTTCAGTTACTGTTTTTAGTTCCTTTTGCAATTGACCAATTACATTTTTTTGTTCATTGTATTCTTTTTCCATTTTTTCTATTTCATTTTGCAGTGATCTCATTTCGTTTCCCCATGTTTCTTCTAATTCTCTTTTAAGATTCTTTATGCAATCTTCAAAGAAAGCCTTGTGACATGGAGACCAGTTTATGCCTCTTTTGGGGGCTTTTTCTGGAGTTGCTTTACCTTTAGAGGCCTCAGCATTTGAGGTCTGTTCTTCCCTCTCTCCATAAAAGTTGTCTATGGTGAGAGCTTCTTTTTGGTTTTTTATTCATTTTTTTAAAGGTATGAGGTCTGTTTAAGGCAAAGGTGGGACAGCTGCTTTAATTTGCCTTGGGGCAGTTCTGCTGATTGAGTTATTTCAGGTACTGGGCAGTTTTTCCTTTTTTCTCATTTAATTCTTTATTATAAGGGAGGAGGGAGGAATGAGTATTTATTAGGTATTATTAAGTATCTAAAGTCTGCCAGGCACTGTGATAACTACTTTAAATATTATCTCATTTGTCCCAAATATTACTTCTACTCTTTCTTTTAGTAGTGGACCTCTAGGTGGAAGAGATTCAGATACTGATAAATGAAGATGATGCAAAAGTAAAAGAACATTAAAGCAAAAAGTTAGTGTTATTCGTAATGTTTCCACATAATTAAAAATGAGTTAATTTCTGTTAATACTAGGTTAGTCTTGGGATTTGAGGAGGAACATGGAAACACTGATCTTGAAAGACTTTTTTTTTAAGGTAAGGGAATTGAGGTTAAATGACTTGCCCAGAGTCACACAGTTAGTAAATGTCAAGTTTCTGAAGATGAATTTGAACTCAGGTTCTTCTGACTCAAGGACTCTTTCCATTGTACCATCTAGCTGCCCTGAAAGGTTTTTATAATGAATAACAACAGAAGAGCAATTGGTAGTCTTTGAGGGTAGGTGCATGTAATCTTTCTCAGTGATCAAGATTCTAGTTTTAGAAGAACTTGAATTTGCTATATGATAATGAAAAAGAATGGTTATGAGTTCTTGTAGGATTCCTAAAATTGGTCTCAAAGATCATTCTACTAGCAAAATGGTCCAGAATCCACCAGCAATTAGCTAGAGGGTCCCAGCCAGAACTAGCATTTAGAGGAACCTTATTTTCCTCACTTTATCCCTGCCAGTCAGGCACTGAACCCATTATTGCCTCCCCTTTCAGAGGGAACTCATTATCCCCCCTCCACTCTGAACCTTACACACACCCTCACTCCCTTTCCTAATGGTAGTAGGTAGCTCTTATAGGACAAGATACTTCAAATGTATCCCTAAGCTCTCCTGCCCTTTCCATCAGCCATACAGTTGAACTCTTCTACATGTGTTCGCTTCCCTGATTAGAATGTGAAGGCTTTGAAATTAGGAACTTTCTCCTTTTTCAGTTGCTGTCCCCAATGTTTGCTGTATGGCAAGGGCTGAGAAAGTTTTTCATTCATTCAAAAAAATTATTTAAAAGATGTCTAGTAATAATATTCTTAATAATGAAAATTTGAGTTCTTAAGTACATTCAGAACTGAGTCAGGAATTCGTGTTACTTAAATTAAGAAGGGATGGTTACATGACCCTTAAAATGGTCACATGGTTTAGTAGATAAAGTACTGGAATTGGAACAACAAAGTTTGGGTTGGAGAATGGGACCTCAGAATCCATCTACTTCAACTCTTTCATTTGATATATGAGAAAACTTTGACCCAGGAAGATTAAATCACTTTCCCAGGGTCACCCAGATAAGAGTTTGAAATAGAATTTGAACCTACATGCTCTGACTCCAGAACCAATGCAATTTTCAGTAGTCCATGATGTAATGCCATGAGTTGTGAAGTGGACAAGTCACTTCACCTCAGAGCCTCATTTTCTTGATTTGTTAAAAAAAATACTGTTGATATCTAACATCTATATACAGAACTTACTATGTGTTTGCATTGTACTAAGTTCTTTATTTATTTCTTCATTTCTTATCTAATTTGATCCTCACAACAACCCTAAGATGGAGATGCTATTATTATCTTTATTTTATATATGAGAAAACCAAGAGAGACAGACAGAGGCTAATGGACTTAGCTACTAAATATTTGGAGTCAAATTTGAACTCAGGGCTTCCTCACTTCAGGTTTGGCCCTTTTATCTACTGCACCACCTAACTGGTTCAATAATGATAGTGATGACACCATCTACCATGTTAGGTTATTACATACAAGGTACTTTGTAAATGTATATGTAAATGTACTTTGTATATGCATGAGCAATTAATATTATTATTGTTATTCCCAAATATCAAAAAGAGTAATACCATGAGCCAACCAGATTGCAAATAAATGAACAATCACCTGTAACTAACCTGAATTAATTTCTCCCAAATTCATGGCATTTTGACAGTCTTTTACTAATATTTGCATAATAGGGTTTTAAACAATCAATATAAGATACAATGTGCTTTCTTCTCAATAAAGACTGTACAATGGGAATAGTCAGAGCTTTGGGACTATACCAATTATGAGCCTTTCAACTTTCTGTAAACTACAGTTATGAGGTTTTTTTTAATCCTTAAAGATTATAATCATGAGAATGTGGCAAAATTTGAATTGATAAGATTAAAGAAAAATTTATTTCATCTCAACTATGTTTATAAATGTGTTAAAAATCATGTTGTTTAATGGAATCTTGGCCATACTTTCTCTCCTTCTAAATCATCCCTGCACAGATGTACTTTGGTTTTTATGCACATTTGGGATGCTATAAAGTATGTGTTAAAAGGATGAAATTTAATTAAAATAGCAACATTTTTTACCCTTTTTTGCAAGCTTTTGTTTCATCAGCATTGATTTTCTTTTTGGTGAGATTTACCTTCACTTTAAATTCTGTCAAATTGTTTATGGTAGGCCATTTGATGCACTCACATGTGTTTTAATAAATACATGGAATAACTTACTAAAAAAAGGTGATGAAACAAAGAGTAAAAAGAGGTTCATAAGAATCTGAAGAAACTTAATTGAAGGATCTAATGACAGAACCAGAAGTAAAGCAGGCACACTAATGCTACCTTTTCACTTTCCTAAAAACAAGTTATGTATTATAGAATAGAAATTAGCTTAAAGATTTTAAAATATTTGGCTCCCTTACTAAAGAGTTTGATAGAGGGACTGCTGAAATACATAATTCATAACTTTGCATATGCCCATATTTGGAAAAAACATTTAAATATCTTAGGGATATTCATCCATAACTAATTACTATACAGAGTTCATTCTAATCAGTTTTTAATAATATAATCCAAGTTTAAAATGATTTCCATATGTAATTTACTATAGTTTAATGCTGTGTCAGCCCAAGCCTGCAGCTCAAAGCTGTCCAATAATACATTTGGGCTTCTAGTCACCAAAATGGGAACTTAAAAGTGAAAAAAAAGATTTTGGGTAATGCTTTCAAATGGCATTTAGAGTACAATAAAAAAAAGAACAAAGGAAGGAAAAACCTTTGGTTTTGAAATACTGAATGAATCCCTAATATCTATGTAACCTAAGTATCACATTTCAACCTCTGATTGATAGATTGAGTTCATTTGGGGGATCTCTCTCCAGTAAAAATCTCTATAGAGTCATTTCTCTCCTCACCCATGTACATTGGAATCTGTTTTGCCACCCATATACATCAGAATCTGCCTTGCTACTCTCAAATGACTCAGTCCTCTGTAAGCAATGGGATTAAAAAAAAAGATTATCAACTATATAATAGATTAATTGAATGCAGTAAAGAACAGATAAGAGAATAACCTGAATCCTTTTAGAGAGGCAATGGTTATCACACTCTTTTCTAGGGAGCTCATTTTTGTTACCCTAATAAATTAGTGCCTCCCCCCTCAACTCCACAAAACTTTTAGATCAGAACATTTTCTTGCTCTTTTGCCTTCCTTTCTCAGCATTCTCCCATATCTCCTGTGATACTTTTCATGGCACCATAATTCATGATGCACCTCAGCTTGGTACTGGGACTTCTGAGCATCTATCTTCAAATTCCTTAAAACTCCTCTTTGTAGAAGTACACTTCTCTTGTTATTGCCTGCATAGTTCTTTCTTTCTTCCATTCCATGAGGAGGAGAGGAAAAAGCCACTAGAATCTTTTGAGGGAGGGCAGGTATAGACTTAAATTAGATCATAATACTATTACCTTGGATACCATGGATCAGAAAGCTGCCCAAATTAAAACTTTTTATGTACTATTCAGCGAGAGAATTTTTTTTGGGGGGGATCATTAGAATTTTCTTGTTTAAAAAGTTAATAGTATTTTATTTTTCCAAATACATGCCAAGATAGTTTAAAAAAAAAGGCAATTGAGATTAAGTGACTTATCCAGGGTCATATAGCTAGTAAGTATTAAGTATCTTATTCTGGATTTGAACTTAATGAACTCAGGTCCTCCTGATTCCAGGGCCAGTGCTCTGTCCACTGTACCACTTAGCTGCCCCTTAAAGACACTTTTCAACATTCATCTTCACAAAACCTTATGTTCCAAATTTTCTTCCCTTTCTTCCTTCTTCCCCAAGATAGCAAGCAATCCAGTATGGGTTAAACCTGTGCAAATCTTCTAAATGTATTTCCATATTTGTCACTCTGCACAAGAAAAATCAAATCAAAAGAAAAAAAAAACCAGGAGAAAGGGTGTGGAAATTAAGCAAACAACAAGAACAAGAACAAAAGGTGAAAATGCAATGCTTTTTTCCATATTCAGTCTCCAATAATTCTGTCTGGATGAAGATGGCACTTTGTATCACAAGTCTATTAGAAATGCCTTGAATCACCTCATTGTTGAAAAGAGCCAAATCTATCACAGTTAATCATCATCTCATCTTACTGTTACTCTTCTCTTTGTTCTGCTTACTTCACTTAGCATCAATTCATATGTCTTTTCATGTTTTTCTGAAATCAGCTTGCTCATAATTTCTTATAAAACAATTCATAGAATATTCATATACCATAACTTATTTGAGAAAATGATTTTTAAAATGATCAACCATTCAAAAGCATTTATTAAATACCAACTATGGGGATGCACTGCTGGGGTTACAAAGAAAAAATGAAACAATCTCTACTCCCAAGAAATTGGGGACAGATTATGGATGCTAACAGGCCACCTCTGGATTATGTAAAAAATTGTTACAATTATCAAGACTTAGTTATATACTTGAGAACTATGATGGCATAAGTCAAGTCAATAAGCATTTATTAAGTATCTACTATATGCCAAGTACAATGTTAAATATTTAGGATACAAAGAGAGAGAAAAAATTCCTGCCTTCAGTGAACTCATAATCTACTGATGAATAAAAAATTTGCCCAAATATAGTCCTGTTTGTAGAGACAGCATAGTGAAATGGAAAGAATTCTGTTTTCAGAGTCAGCAAGACCTGCCTCTGATATATATGAGACCCTGGGCAAGTAATTGAGTTTCTCAATTCCCCAGGCATCTCTCCAAGATTAGATACTGAAGAACAGTCACTCATCTGCATTTAATAAAGAATGATGTTTTCCAAACCATCATATATATTTGAATGGATAGCCCACTGAGTTGGTTTATTAATAAAATATATTGGTAAAACACTGCAGATAGACAATACTCTAGATATAGAAATAAATAGGTTGGTTTATATTTGGGATATTTCAGAGGACTTAAAGAAAAAAGATATAGCTATGTATATGACAATGTTTTTTTTCTTTTTTTCTATTTTGTATTTAAATTTTAAATAAATAAGTTTTTAAATGATTTACTAGGGGAAAATGACTCAAATTCATTTGATAAAAATTTGATATTCAGGATACATAGGGATTTGACACAAATAGAACAAAGAGGTTTATTTGTGGGTTTTTTTCCCCTGACATTAAGTGGTCAAAGAGCATGAACATTTTTCAAAGGAAAAATTGCAAACTTTCAACAATTATGTGAAAGATTGCTCCAAATCACTGATAATGAGAGAAATGCATTTTAAAATTAAGTCTGAGAATTCACCTCACATTTATCACATTGTTGGAGGGACTGTGGAGAGGCACACTAAAATAAATCATTCTAAAAAACAGTTTCAAATAACAAGAAGTTACTAAATTGTTCCTACCCTTCTACTCAATGATCCCATTACTAGGTATATACTCCAAGGAAGACAAAGATGGGGGGAATGACTCCATACATATAAAATTATAGTAATACTTCTTGAGGAAGCAAAAAACTGGGAACAAAATGGATAGCCATCAACTGGGGAATGGTTAATATTATGATAATAATAATATTATGATATCTGAAACTAATGAATATTGCTCAGTAGGAAATAAAAATTTTATAAAGAGTTCAGAAAAAAATATGAAAGATTTGTATGAACTGGTTCAATTTAATCAAGAAGACTCATAGAAATAATAATCAATGACTATAATAATATAGAGAACTGAACTCCAAACAATGATAATTTTGATTCTGAAGAGCAGATGATGATATCCTTATCTCTTGGGTATGAAGTGTTGCAAAGAGGATAGGGCAGGGTTTTTATGGATTTTGCTTAACCTTTTCTTTGTTAAAAAGAAGAGCAAAGGGGGGAAGGGAGAGTACATTTCCTAAAATGACTGTGATGTAAAAACTAAAGGCATCCCACTCCCCCCAAAAAAATGAACTTAAAAAAAATTGCACAGCTCTTTCAAAAATCCTGAACTGGTTGGTCCCAGAAACAAAACCCATCTTTTTAATACTACTGTTCTTTTAGTGAGGCTAAGTACTGGGTATGAAAAACATTCATGGAGCCTTAGTACAGACTGGCTATAACGAAGGAGGAGTAGAGATGAATGATATGAAACAGGGGTGGCAAGAGGACTCTAAATATTGGGCTGTATTTTATCCTGTATAGCAGCTACCAAAGGTTTTGCATAGGAGTAACTTAGTTCACATCTTTCTACTGGGAAGATTATTTTGTCATATGTGTGTACTATGGATTGCAGTTGAAGATAAGAGAGATTGAAGATCAATTAGAAGACAGCCACAACAGTATAGAAGATAAATAAGTCTGAATTAAGATAAAACAGTTTTAGGGCTGCAAGGGATCTAAGGTCCAAAGAATTCTTTCTACCTTCATTTTCTACACTACAAAATTTACACCCTAGGGAGGTTAATTGGCTTGCCCACATTCAAATAGCTAGTGTTGTTTCTGAGTATTAAGATGGGCATTAGCAGAGAAAGTCTGAAGCACTGATAGGACTATAATGCTCCCTAAAGTAAGCATTTTGTTCAAGTGAAGTTTTGAGACAATCCTCTCCTCCCCTCTGTTCTCCTCTCCCCAGGTCTTTGGAAATGCCATCTTATTGTATCCAATCAGAAAGCCAGTGTCAGTCCCTCTCCCTCCTTAAATTTCCCCAATAAATCTGTCCATGGCCTAAGCCATCTTTGCTAAATCTCTTT
Organism: Myrmecobius fasciatus; assembly: GCA_023553655.1. Classification (NCBI taxonomy): domain Eukaryota; kingdom Metazoa; phylum Chordata; class Mammalia; order Dasyuromorphia; family Myrmecobiidae; genus Myrmecobius; species Myrmecobius fasciatus. Next base: position 108,242 of record JAJPUD010004544.1, on the reverse strand, counting down.
TAGGGTTAGCCCGAAATGGATCCTACCCCATGGTGTCTTTCTTTTCACCTCCTCCCCTACTCCTAATCCCCCATTGCCTCATGCTGTCTTTCTCCTTGTGACAGGTGTAACTCTTTTAGGTGCTAAATCCCTTTTAGATTAGCCTGCAAGTAAAAAATGTAATCCCTTTCCCCTTCCCCCTTTTGGATCAGTCTGCTAAACTCCTCTATGGACTTAGTCTGTTAGTCAATGATGTGTTCCCACCTCATGGAGTATTCCCTTTAATGGCTTCTTTCTTTTGGTTCATTTTGAGATCCACTAGGGAACTTTGTCTTTCCCCTTGCTAATGGCTAACTGTTAAAACCCCTTTCTTTGCTAACTATTTACATAACAACATAACTTTGTACCTATGATAAATGTCTTGTCATGCTTGTTCCATGTTGAGAAGTGAATCTCTATTATGTTATTTTTATAAAATATTTTAATAATCAATTGTTCTTCCAAAACTATTTTATATTTACCACTCCTGGTATCTATTCTACCTCTTCAACTAGTAAGTGTTAAAGGCAAGATTTGAACTCAAGTATTTCTGACTCAGGAGGTAGGTAGATATCTCAGTAAGTACAGCCCTGGGCCTAGAATTAAGAAGAGCCAAGTTTAAATCTGGATTCAAACACTTACTAGCTCTGTGATCTTGAGCAAGTCATATAACCTCATTTGATGTAACCTCTCTAGATAAGGAAATGGTAAAACACTCCAATATCATTACCAAGAAAACTTCATGGATGATTTGGTTCATGCGGTCACAAAGAGTCAGACATGACTGAACAACAAAATTTCTGACTTAAAGCCTAATGCTCTTTTTATGACACCACTTTTAGCTTATCCTTATTAAAGATAATGTTTGCTCATGGTTTTAGATAGACCCTATTATCTTGAAAAAAGTTGAGGCAACTAGATGGCACAGTGGCTAGAGCACCAGTCTTGAAGTGAGGAGGTCCTGAGTTTAAATCTTGCCTCAGACACTTGACACTTCCTAGCTGTGTGACCCTGGGCAAGCCATTTAACCCCAATTGCCTCAGGGAAAAAAAAAGTTCCATTGTTTCTTGAGTTTTTTAGTGTTTTCTCTTTTAAACAGGATTAGATATTGTAATTATTCAAAAGCTTTTTCTGCATCTATTGAAATACTCATGAATTTCATTGCTATTATTATTAATATGGTCAATTTTATATATAGTTTTTTCTAATACTGACCTAGTCCTACATTCTTGGTATAAATCCATTCTGGTAAGAATATGTGACCTTTCTAATATATTCCTATAGTCTCCTTGTTAATAGTTTTGGGGTTTTTTGCATCAAAATTCAATAAGGAAATTGGTCTGAAATATTCTCTGCTTTAACTCTCCCTGATTTAAGTATCAAGACAATATTTGTGTCATAGGAGGTATTTTGGTAGGATTCCTTCTTTACCTATTTGGGAATTAATTGTTGTCTTAATGTTTAGTTGTTTAATCCTTCATTCTTGAGGACCACCATGATATCAGGGAGGGGATGCCATAACATGAAGTGGATTGGATTTAGTAAAGGAGAGCTGTGCAAAGTCACCTGCCTGACTTTCTTCTCCAAAGCCATCTGAGTCTAATGGCAAGTTATAGATCAGGATAAATGGAGATGGTTCTGGATGTAGTGGGACACCTTGGTCTTTAAGCTAAGGTCTTTTAAGAGGACTCAATTTGACTGAGGTAATGCCCAATCAGTACCTCTGTAGTGTGCTTTCAAGAGCCCCCATGCTGGGGTGCTAAAATATACCATCCAGACTAGCTCTCTGGGGATCTCAGGACCAGCCCAAGTCCTTGGTCTTGGTGGATGAGTGATGAGGCTGAGACTCACGTGGATGGTCAAAAATGGAGTCCTTTTATTTCAAGTCCTCTCAGCTCTTAAATACCTTAGTACAATTACATCACTAAAATTCACTGAGCATGTGCCAATTGTAATACTATTACATCCCCATTGCACACACTGCTCCTGTGCTACCTATAAGCACCCTGCTATAGATATGCAAATGCATCTCTTTACTGTAAGTATCCCTTGCTTCAAATAGAACACAGGTTGTCATACCCCAAGACATTTCCGGAAGGGTGAGAGCCCTTAGGGGAATTGGAGAGCAGAACCCAACATTGTCAGCAAGTTCCCTCTGGGCTTAAAGATCTTATACCTCACCCAGAGTTCCCCCACTATCAGTGGCTCTCTACAAAGGTTATATAAGAAAAGAGGCAGAGAATGGCCACTTTTACCTAATCCAAAAATCAGTTTGGGAGGGGAAGATCCTTAGGGTTTCTAGCTAAAACAAAAACTTGCCATTTACATTCACTCTTGAGTCAAAAAGGGCCCAAACAATGACTGAGTGGGGCTTGACCTGGGACCTATGGACTAAGAAAAAATGAGTCTGGTGACCTTGCACAGATCCCCCTCATTTAAATCTGATTCACTTGCATGTCATGGCATTACATCCCTAATGCCTTAGTCTTCTTTAAGAATGAAAGAAAAACAGTTTTTGTAAATTTTGATTGCTGAAAACTTCTAAGATATCTTTAAAGTTAGATTTCTTTCTTGAAAAACCGTGTCTATCATGGATTGGCCAACAATAAGACCTAGGCCAAGCCCCACTTGCTCACTGTTTGGGCTTCAATGGACTCAGACTGAATGTAAATAGCAATTATAACTGTTTTGACCAAAAACACTGAGAGACTTCCCCACCCAGATTGAGACTTTTAGTAGATGTTTATAAATCCATCTGGTTCTGGAGTTTTTCTTTGGGATTTCATTTATAGCTTGTTCAATTTCTTTTTTTTTTCCCAAGATAGGGTTATTTAAATATTCTATTTCCCATTTTATCTGGGCAATTTATATTTTTGTAAATATTCTTCCATTTTATTTAAATTATTACTTTTATTGGTATAAAGTTGGGCAAAATAGCTCCTAATAATTGCTTTTATTTCATCTTCATTACTTGGGGTTGTTTTTTTTTGTTGTTGTTGTTGTTGTTGTTAATTATACATTTTATGAGAGCATTGCTTTTCCTCTTACAATTTGAAAAGGATTTTTTTTTTACTTTATTTTTCTTTATTTTTAAATTTATTTAATATTTTCCCCTAGTTACATTTAAAACATTTTTTTACATTTGTTTTTAGAACTTTTGAGTTCCAGGTTCTTTCTCTTATCCCCAACCTCAGCCCCAGCCCCCATTAAGAAACCATATGTGAAGTTATGCATAATTTCCATAAAAATGTTGTGAAAAAAAACATAGAACTCCCACTCTAATAAAAAAAAACTCTCGAGAAAAATAGTTAAGGAGAAAGAGAGAGATAGAGAGAGAAAAGAAGAAGAAGAAGAAGAAAAAGAGAGAGAGAGAGAGAGAGAAAGAGAGAGAGAGGGAGGGAGGGAGGGAGGGAGGAAGGAGAGAGAAAGACAGGGAATAAGTATGCTTCAATTTATATTCAGACACAATCAGTTCCTTCTCTGGATATGGATAGAATTTTTCCCTATAAATCCTAGAGTAGTCATGGATAAATGTACATAAATAATTCTAATTGTAGAATAGGAAAGTCATTTATAGTTGGTCTTCCCAGAATAATGCCATTACTTTGTATATAGTAGATTTCACTTTGCTTCAGTTCATAAAGAACTTTCCAGGTTTCTCAGAGCATCTTGCTCATCCTTTCCCATAGAACAATAATATTCCATTATAAATACATATCACAATTTATTCAGCCATTCCCCGCTTGATGGGCATTCCCTCAATTTCCAATTTCTTGTCATAAGTAGAGAGCTGCTATAAATATTTTTTTGCACATTTAGGTTCCTTCCTCTCTCTCTCTCTCCCTCTCCTCTCTCTCTCTCTCTTTCTCTCTCTTTCTGAATCTCTTTTGGGATTCTTGCCTAGAAGTGATATTGTTAGATCAAAGAATATGCATGAATTTATAACCCTTTGGACATAGATCATATCTTTTGATCATTTATCAATTGGGACATGACATTTTTTTTTAATAAATTTGAGTTGGTTCCTTCTTATCAGAGAAACTTCGCTTCAAAATTCTTTTTACAATTACTATTGCTAAATGTATTTCCCTTTATTAATTCTCTCTCTCCTTTCATCCTGACCCTTCTTGAAAGTGTTTTGCTGTTGACCATTCCCTCTCACAATATGTTCTCTCTTCTATCACCCTCCCCCCTTTCCATGTCCAATTTCCCTGCTATTTTTCTGCAAGGTAAGATAGATTTCTATACCCATATTGAATATGTATGTTATTTCCTCTTTGAGCTAATTCTGATGAGAATAAGTTTACTTACTCCTCCCCCCCCACTCCTGCTCCTCTCTTCCCCTCCACTGTAAAAGCTTTTTTTTCCCTCTTTCACAGGGCAAATAATTTGCATCACTCCACTTTTCTTTTTCCTTTTCTCCCAGGACATTATCTCTCTCACACCTTAAATTTATCATTTTTAAAGATATTATTCCATCATATTCAACTTATACCTGGGCTCTCTATCTATATATAATTCTTCTAACTGCTATAATAATGAGAAAGTTCTAATGAGTTACAAATGTCATCCTCTCATGTAGGAATTTAAACAGATAAACATTTTGAAATCCCTTATAATATCACTTTCCTGATTACCTCTTTATGCTTTCTCCTGAGTCCTGTATTTGAAAATCAAATTTTCCATTCAGTTCTAGTCTTTTCATCACAAATGCTTGAAAATTCTCTATTTCACTGAGTGTCAACTTTTCCTCTGAAGGATTATACTGTTTTACTGAATATCTCATGGATCTATTTTTCCGATCAGTTGTTTTTCCATTAAGGTATTTCAGATTTTTTTTTCCTATTTGGTTTTGTTTTATTGTATCTTGATTTCTTACACAGTCATTAGCTTCAATTTGTTCAATTCAAATTTTTTAATAGCTTTTTTCCCCAAATACATAGATAGTTTTCAACAATCACCTTTGCAAAACCTGTGTTCCAAATTTTTCCCTATCCCTGCCACTCCACCTCCTTCCATAGACAGCAAGGAATTTGATATAAGTTAATGCAATTCTTCTAAATATATTTCTATAATCATTATGCTGCACAAGAAAAATCATATCAAAAGATGAAAGAAAAAACAGGAAAAAAAGCAAATAACAAAAAGTGAAAATACTATGCTTTGATCACATTAAGTCTCCATAATTCTCTCTCTGGATGTAAAAGCTCATTCCATCACAGGTTTACTGGAATTGTTTTGAATCATCTTGCTGTTGAAAAAAGTCATGTCCATCAGAATTGATAATCGTATAATCTTCTTGTTGCTGTGTACAATGTTCTCTTGATTCTACTCATTTCACTTAACCATCAGTTCATGTAACTCTCTCCAGGCCTTTCTAAAATCATCCTGCAAATTGTTTCTTATAGAACAATAATATCTCATTACATTCATATACCATAACTTATTTATCTATTCCTTCCTTGCCACTATACGAAGAGAGGCTACATTCTACCATTGGATAAATGGTCAAAGGATATGAACAGACAATTTTCAGATGAAGAAATTGAAACAATTTCTGGTCACATGCAAAAGTGCTCCAAATACCTATTGATCAGAGAAATACAAACTAAAACAATTCTAAGGTACCACTACAGATCTCTCAGATTGGCTAAGATGACAGGAAAAGATAATGACAAATGTTGGAGGGGATGTGAGAAAACTGGGACACTAATACATTATTGGTGGAGTTGCGAATTGATCCAACCATTCTGGAGGGCAATTTGGAACTATGCTCAAAAAGTTATCAAACTATGCATACCCTTTGACCCAGCAGTGTTTCTATTGGACCTATATCCCAAAGAGATCTTAAAGGAAGGAAAGGGATGGACCCACATGTGCAAGAATGTTTGTGGCAGCTCTTTTTGTAGTGGCTAGAAACTGGAAACTGAATGGATGTCCATCAATTGGAGAATGAATGAATAAATTATGGTGTATGAATGTTATGCAATATTATTGTTCTGTAAGAAACGACCAACAGGATGATTTCAGAGAGGCCTGGAGAGACTTGCATGAACTGATGCTGAGTGAAATAAGCAAAAACAGGATTATACATTATTATACATGGTAACAACAAGACTATACGATGATCAATTCTGATGGATATGGTTCTCTTCAATGAGATGAGGGAGGCCATTTCCGATAATCTCGTAATGAAGAGAACCATCTACACTCAGAGAGAGAATTGTGGGAACTGAGGTGGTTCACAACATAACATTTTAACTCTTTGTTGTTGCTTGCATTTTATTTTGCTTTTTTTTTTTTACTGGTTTGATTTGATTTTTGTTGGGCAACACAATAATTGTATAAATATGTATGCATACCTTTGACCCAGCAGTGTTTCTACTGGGCTTATATCCCAAAGAGATTTTAAAGGAGGGAAAGGGACCCACATGTGCAAAAATGTTTGTGGCAGCCCTTTTTGTAGTGGCAAGAAACTGGAAATTGAAAGGATGCCCATCAATTGGAGAATGGCTGAATAAATTATGGTATATGAATGTTATGGAATATTATTCTTCTGTAAGAAACGACCAACAGGAGGATTTCAGAGAGGACTGGAGAGACTTGCATGAACTGATGCTGAGTGAAATCAGCAGAACCAGGAGAACATTATACACAGCAACAAGACTATACGATGATCAATTTTAATGGACATGGTTCTCTTCAACAATGATGTGATTCAAACCAGTTGTTTAGTGATGAAGATAGTCATATACATCCAGAGAGAGGCCTGTGGGAACTGAGTGTGAACCACAACACAGCATTTTAATGCTTTCTGTGAATATTTCCATGCATTTTGTTTTCCTTCTTAGGTTGTTTTTTTCTTCTTCTCTTTCTAGATCTGATGTTTCTTGTGCAGTAAGATAACTGTATAGATATGTACGCATGTATTGTATTTGTCATATAATTTATCCTATTTAGCATGTATTAGATTACCTGTCATCTAGGGGTGGGGGTTGGAGGGAAGGAGGGGAAAAGCTTGGGAAAAAAAAGTTTTTGCAAAGGTCAATGTTGAAAAAAAAAATAAAAAGGAGTATTTACAATAAAAAAAATAAAAATAAAAAAATAAAAAAATAAATATGTATGCACATATTAGATTTAACATATCTTTCTGCCATGTTTAACATATGTTAGACTACTTGCTATCTAGGGGAGGGTGTGGGGGAAGAGAAGGAAAATTGGAACACAAGGTTTTGCAAGTGCTACTGTTGAAGAATTGTCCATGCATATGTTTTGAAAAATAAAAAGCTTTAACAGAAAAAAAAAGAGACTACAAAAATTTTTACACATCCAGAATGTTTGGATCAACTCATAACTTTACAACAATGCATTAGTGTTCCAGTTTTCTCACACCCCCTCCAGAATTTATCATTATCTTTTCCTGTCAGCCAATTTGAGAGGTGTGAAGTGTTACCTTAGGGATGTCTTAATTTTCATTTCTATAATCAATAGTGATTTAGAAAATTTTTTCATATGACTAGAAATGATTTTAATTTCATCATCTGAAAATTGTTCATAGCCTTTGATCATTTATCAAATGGGGAATGACTTGTATTTTTATGAATTTGACACAGTTCTTTATATATTTTAGAAATAAGATCTCAGAAATGCTGGCTGTAAAGATTTTTTTCCCAGCTTTGTACGTCTCTTTTAATTTTGTTTTGGGTTTTGTTTGTGCAAAAACTTTTTAATTTAATTTAATCAAAGTTGCTCATTTTGCCTTTCATAATGTTCTGCAGTTCTTCTTTGGTCATAAAGAGCTGATAGGTAAATTATTCCTTCATCTCCTAATTTGTTTATGGTATCATCTTTTATGCCCAAATCATGTACCCATTTTCACCTTATTTTGATATGGGATTTGAGATGTATGTTTATGCCAAGTTTCTGACATATTATTTCCAGTTTTCCCAGCAATTTTTCCCAAATAGTGATTTTTTTCCCAGAAGCTAGAGTTGAAGGGATTTATCAAATACTATATTACTACAGGCCTTGATTATTGTATCATGTGTATCCATTCCACTGATGTACCACTCTATTTCTTAGCCAGTACTAAAATGATTTTTATGATTTGCTGCTTTATAATATAGTTTTAGGTGTGGTACTGCTAAGCCACTATCCTTGCATTTTTTTTTCATTATTTCCATTGATATTCTTGATTTTTGTTCTTTCATATAAATTTTTAAATTTTTTTTAAGTTCTATAAAATATTTTGGCAGTTTGATTAGTATGGCACTGAACAGGTAGAACAATTCAGGCAGAATTTTTATTTTTATTATATTAACTCAGCCTACCCATTAGCAATTGATATTTTTCTAATTGTTTAGATCTTGTTTTATTTGTGTGAGAAGTGTTTTCTAATTGTGTTCATATAGTTCTTGGGTTTGTCTTGGCAGGTAGATCCCCAAATATTTTATTTTTTCTACAGTTATTTTAAATTGAATTTTTCTTTCTATCTCTTGCTAATGGACTTTGTCGTAATATATAGAAATGCTGATGATTTTTCTGGGTTAATTTTTATATCTTGCAACTTTGCTAAAGCTGTGAATTGTTTCCAGTAGATTTTTGGCTGATTTTCTAGGATTATCTGTGATGCCCAGGTGCCTGTAGCTAGCAGGAAATGCACGTGACCATCTGGGGGCCAAATGGCTGAGCACAGGTGTGGCATTACTGATGCAGCAAAACACCACAGGACGGAGGATCATAGAGCCTAAGTCACGTGATAGATGTTTTGCATATTGCACGAGATCTGCAGGCGCTGTACAGGGCTCGCAGGCTGGCGCCCTATCAGAGCAGGCCAGCTCAGACCAGAGACCTTTGGGGTGGCATGATTGGTTCACTGTGGCATGGGCAGGGAAGGATGAGGAGGGTATAAAAGGAGACTGCCGCCATAGAGACCGGAATTACTACTAGCACAGCTTTATAGACTATGTAGGGATTACTATTAGCACAGCTTTGTAGACTATGTAGGTGTAACACATAATAAAGTAAGATAAGCATATTCCCGTGTCCTGTGGTGACTGTGAAGTTTCTCCCAGCCGTGGAGGCTTGGAGCCGGAGACATCCGATGCCTGTTTAGGTGAGTTTATCCTACCCTTAAGCTTAATTGTGACGCTGGTCATTACAATTATCTAAGTATATCATCATATCATCTGCAAAGAGGGATAGCTTTATTTACTCAATGCCTATTCTAATTTCTTTTTATTTCTTTTTCTTTTCTTATTGCTAAAGCCAACATTTCTAGTACAATGTTGATTAATAGTGGTGATAATGGGCATCCTTGTTTTGCCATCTACAATTATTTTAAATGAGATTTCTATCTCTTCCTACATGACTTTGTTGGTAGCATACAGAAATGCCAAAGAGTTATGTGGATTTATTTTATTATTTCTAGGAGTTTTAAAATTGATTCTCTAGAATTTTCTTTGTATACCATCATATCATATGAAAAAAGTGATAAATTTTTCTCATTACATCCTTCAATTTCTTTTTCTTTTTATTATTAAAAGTAACATTTCTAGTACAATATTGAAGAGGAGTAGTGGTAAGGGGCAACATTGTTTCAATCCTGATTTTATTCGGAATTCTTCTAGTTTATTCCTGTTACATATGCTTGCTGATGCTTTTAAATAGATGTTATCATTTTAAGGAAAACTCATTTATTCCTATGCTCTATAGTATTTTTAATAAGAATGGGTTTTATATTTTGCCAACTGCTTTTTTTGCATCAATTGAAGTAATCACGTGATTTCTGTCAGTTTGATTATTGATGTGAAAATATGCTGATATTTTTCCTGATATTGAACTAGTCCTCCAATCCTGGCATAAATCCTACTTGGTCATAGTGTATTATCCTGGAGACAAGATGCTGTCATCTGCTAGCATTTTATTTAAGATTTTTTTAAATCAATATTCATTAGGGAAATTGGCCTATAATTTTCTTTGTCTGATTTGGCCCTTCCTAATTAGATATAAGCAGCAGACCTGTGTTATAAAAGAAATTTGGTAGTATTCTTTCTTCCCTTATTTTTCCAAATAGTTTACATAGTATTAGAATTAATTGTTCTTTAAATGTTTGGTAGAATTCACTTTTAAATCCATCAACACCTGGATAATTTTTTCTTTGGGAGTTCATTATTGTGTTAAATTTATTTTTTATAATTTTCTAAAATGGGACTATTTGAGTAATTTATTTCTCATATGTTCATCTGGACAATCTATATTTTTATAAGTATTCATCCTCATTTCACTTAGATCATCAGATTTATTGTCACACAATTGGGTAAAATAGCTCCTAATTATTGCTTTAACTTCCGCTTCATTGGTGTTAAGTTTGCCCTTTTCATTTTTGATACTGGTAATTTGGTTTTCATTTTTCCTTTTTCTAATCAAATTAACCAAAGGCTTATTTCTTTTTTTTTCTTCATAAGACCAATTCTTAGTTTTCTTTATTAGTTCAATAATTTACTTACTTTCAATTTTATTCTCTCCTTTGATTTTCAAAATTTCAAATTTGGTATTTAATTGAGTGTTTTTAATTTGTTCTTTTCTAGATTTTTTTATTTCATGCCTTGTTCATTGATCTTCTGTTTCTCTTTTATTCATGTAAACAATTTGAGAAATTTCCCATTAAGAATTGCTTTGACTGAATCCCATAAATTTTGGTATGTTGTCCCATTATTGTCATTCTCTTGGATGAAATTATCAATTGTTTCTATAATTTTTTGTGTGACACATTCATTCTTTAGGCTTAGATTATTTAGTTTCCAATTAATTTTTGGTCTATTTTTCCCTAGCCCTTTATTTTTATTTATTTATTTTTATTAAAGCTTTTTATTTGCATAACATATATATGGGTAGTTCTTCAACATTGACCCTTACAAAGCTTTCCATTACAAATTTTCCCACCTAATCCCCTCCCCTCCCCTAGATGGCAGGAAGTCCACTACATGTTAATTATATTAAAATACTTGACAAGTTGAATAGATGTATACATATTTCCATACTTATCTTGCTGTGCAAGAACAGCCATATCTACATGAACAAAAAAATAACTGAAGAAGGAAACACAATGCAAGCAAACATCAATAGAGAACATGAAAATGTTTTGTTGTGGTCCATATCTCATATCCCTCTCTCTGGGTGTATATGGCTTTCTTTAATGAACATTTGGAACTGGTTTGAAACATTTCATTGTTGAAGAGAGCCATGTCCATCAGAATTGATCATCATATAATATTGTTGTTGCCATGTATAATGATCTCCTAGTTCTGCTCATTTTGCTCAGCATGAGTTCATGCAAGTCTCTCCAGGCCTCTCTGAAATCATCCTGGTGGTCGTTTCTTACAGAACAATAATATTCCATAACATTCATATACCATAATTTATTCAGCCACCCTCCAATTGATGGGCATCCATTCAGTTTCCAGTTTCTAGCCACTACAAAAAGGGCTGCCACAAACATTTTTGCACATGTGGGGCCCTTTCCTTCCTTTAAGATCTCTTTGGGATATAAGCCCAATAGAAACATTGCTGGGTCAAAGGGTATGCAGTGTTTGATAACTTTTTGAGCATAGTTCCAAATTGCCCTCCAGAATGGTTGGATCTGTTCACAGTTCCACCAACAATGTATCAGTGCCAGTTTTCCCACATCCCCTCCAACATTCGTCATTATCTTTTCCTGTCATTTTAGCTAATCTGACAGGTGTGTAGTGGTACCTCAGAGTTGTCTTAATTTGCATTTCTCTGATCAATAGTGATTTGGAGCATCTTTTCATATGACTAGAAATGGTTTTAATTTCATCATCTGAAAACTGTCTGTTCATATCCTTTGACCATTTATCTATTGGAGAATGGCTTGAATTCTTATAAATATGAGACAATTCTTTATATATTTTAGAAATGAGGCCTTTATCAGAACCCTTAAATGTAAAGATGATATCCCAATTTGTTGCTTCCCTCATAATCTTGTCTGCATCAGTTTGTACAAAAACTTTTTAACTTAATATAGTCAAAATTATCTATCTGATATTCAATTAAGAGTTCCAGATCTTCTTTGGACATAAATTTATTCCATCTCCACAGGTCTGAGAGGTAAATTATCCTATGTTCCTCTAATTTGCTTATGATATCACTCTATATCTAGATCATGAACCCATTTAGATCTTACCTTAGTATGTGGTGTTAGGTGTGGGTCCTGGCCCTTTATTACATGTAATTTTATTGTATAATGATCTGAAAAGGATACATTTACTATTTCTGCCTTTCTGCATTTGATAGTGAGATTTTTATGCCCTAAATTCAATTTTTGTATAGGTTCCATATGCCACTGAGAAAAGGTATATTCCTTTCTATTCCCATTCAATTTTCTCCCAAGGTTTATCATACCTAATTTTTCTAAAATTCTATTCACCACCTTAACTTCTTGTTTATTTGGTGGTTAGATTGATATAGTTCTGAAAGAAGAATGTTGAGATTTTCCAGTAATATAGTTTTTCTATCTATTTCTTCTTGTAACTCACTCAATTTCTCCTCCAAGAATTTGGATGCCATACTACATGCTGCATATATGTTTAGTATTGATTTTTCTTCCTTATTTATGGTATCCTTTAGCAATATGAAGTTTCCTTCCTTATCTCTTTTGATTAGATCTATTTTTGCTTTTTTTTTTTTTTATTTGAGATCAGGATTGCTACCCTTGCTTTTTTTTTTTTTTACTTCAGTGGAAACATAATAGATTTTGCTCTAGTCTTTTACCTTTACTTAGTATGTATCTCTCTGCTTCAAATGCATTTCTTATAAACAACATATTGTAGGATTCTGGTTTTTAATTCAGTTTGCTATCCACTTCTGTTTTATGGGTGAGTTCTTCCCATTCACATTCACAGTGAAGATATTTAATTTTGTATTTCCCATAATCCTATTTTTCCCTTTATACTTTTCTTTTCTTTTTGTTGAGGCAATTGAGATTAAGTGACTTGCCCAGGGCACACAGCTAGGGAATGTTAAGTGTTTGAGACCAGATTTGAACTCAGGTTATCCTGACTTCAGGGCTGGTGTTCTATCCACTGTGCCACCTAGCTAGACCATTATACTTTTCTTTCTCCTTTCACCCTTTCCCTTCTCTTTACTGTATTGCTTATCTTTTCATTATATATCATAATAATACTATAATATTTTAATACATACATTAATATGTAATACACAATATATAGTATTATATAATACTATTTATTACAGTATATAATACATATACTATAATACTATAGTATATAATACATATATAATACTATAATATATATTATATAATACTATAATAAATAATAAATAGAAGATACCCTTCTATTAGTCTTCCCCTTTCTTTTCCCCTTTTTCTTCCTACTACCCTATATGATGAGACAAATTTTTATACCAAACTAAGTATGTATGTTATTTCCTTTTTGAGCCAAATATGACGAAATTGACATTCAAACAATACTCATCTCCCTTCTTCCTTCCCTCAACCATAAGAGGTCTTTTATCTTCTTTATATGGTGCAATTTACCTATTTTACTTCCCCTTTTCTCTTCTCTTGGTATAATCCCTTTTCTACCCCTATTTTTATATCACATTGAAGTCAACTTATAACTACACCCTCTAAATATACCCCTTCTAACAGAGAAAAGTTATACATATCTTCTTCCCGTGTAGGAATGTAAACATTTTAACCTTTAAAATACATCTTTTTTTCTTCTGTTTACTTTTTTATGCTTCTCTTGAGCCTTACATTTGGAGATCAAATTTTATGTTTATGCAGTCTTTTTCATCAAAAATGATTGAAAACTCCCTATTTCATTGAATGTCCATCTTTTACCCTGAAATATAATGCTCCTTTGCCTTCTGGAATATTGTGTTCCAGGTTCTCCAGCCCTTTAATGTGGAAGCTGATAGGTCTTGGGTAATCCTGATTGTGGTTCCTCAATATTTAAATTTGTTTTTTTTGTTTGTTTGTTTGTTTGTTTTTCTGGCTACTTGCTGTATTTTGTACTTGATCTGATAATTCTGGAATTTAGCTACAATATTCCTTGGAGTTTTCATTTTGACCTCTCTTTCAGGAGGTGATCAAAGGATTATTTCAATGACTATTTTACTCTTTGGTTCTAGGATATCAGGGCAGTATTCTCCAGTGATTTCTTGGTAGATGTTGCCTAGTCTCTTTTTTTTCATCATGATTTTAGGGAATACAATAATTCTTAGATTCTCTCTTCTGAATCTATTTTCTAGGTCTGTTGTTTTTTCAATGAGATATTAATTTATATTTTCTTCTATTTTTTAATTTTTTAAATTTTGTTTGATTCTTGATTTCTCATTGAGTCATTCACTTTCATTTGTTCAGTTCTAGTTTTTAGTGAATTGTTTTCTTCATTACCTTTTTTACTTCCTTTTGCATTCGGCCAATTGTACTTCTAAAGGAGTTGTTTGGTTAAGTGGATTTTTTTTTTCCATTTTGCCAATTCTATTTTTGAAGGAGTTATTTTCTTCAGTATATTTTTTTCCATTTCATCAAATTTATTTTTTAAGGAGCTGTTTTCTTCAGTCAATTTCTGTGCTTTCTTTTCCAATGTTTTGGCTTCCCCCTCCTTCCCTTCCCCCCTCCCAAACTTTCATCACTTTCCTAAAAGGTTTTCATTTCTTTTCCCCATTTTTCTTCTCTCTTTTTGGATCTTTTGTGAATTCTTACAAGAGAACCTTTTGAATTGGAAACCAGTTCATATGCCTTTTTGAGGCTTCATCTGAAGCATTTTGCATTTCCTGTCCTCTTCTGGGTTTGTGATCTGGTTTTCTCTGTCTTTATAGTAACTCTCTACGTTAGAGCCTTTTTGCTTTTTAACTCATTTTTAAAAATTGAGATTTGACCTTAGGGCACAGAGGAGATTGCCCCAAGCTTTCTTTGCAGGGTGATAAAGACTTCTCACTGACTGCTCTGGGGCCAATACTGCATGCTTCCCCTGCTGAGTGGCCTGGCCAAGTCCTGCCTGGGGTTCAGGGGCTCACAATTTGTTTTCTGTGGTTGCATTGCTCAGCTGGTCTGCTTATCTGGCATTCTGAACCATGACAGAGTAACCAATGCTGCTGTATTTTGTCTAAGAGCCTTCTGCTAGATTTCCCATGCTGAACCTCCCTGCACCTGTGCTGGGCTGTGTCCCCCTGCCCAATTGAAACAGACTTTTCTTGACATCCTTCCAATATATCTTAAGCTGAAAAATTATTACACACTGGATTTTTGTGGGTTCTGTCACTCTTAAATCACTTCAAAGGCTTGATGTAGTGTTGATTCTTAGGAAAGCCAGAAAGAGTTCAAGTAATGTCCTATCTACTCTCTGCCATCATGACTCCTCAGTTCTCAATTCTAACTTTCAAGAAATTATTTTCTTCATTGAGTTTTTATACCTCCTTTCCCATTTGGCCAATTTTGCTTTTTATGACATTCTTATATTCATTAGCTATTTGTATTTCTTTTTGCAACACTCTCAATACTTTTCCTAATTTTTCCTCTATCTCTATTAATTTTCAAAATCTCTTTTGAGCTCTTCAAGGCCTGAGACCAATTCTTATTTTTCTTTTTTAAAAATTATTATTATTTTTTTATTTGCAAAACATATGTATGGGTAATTCCTAAACATTAACCCTTACAAAGCTTTCTGTTACAAATTTCCCCCCTACTCCCCACCCTTCCCCTAGATGGCAGGATATCCACTACATGATAATTATGTTAGAATACTTAAGAAATCGAATATATGTATAGTTATTGCATCATTTTTTGTGCAGGAGAAATCGTATCTATAAGAAAGAATAATTCGATAAAGGAAATACAATGCAAGCAAACATCAATAGAGAACATGAACATATTATGTTGCGGTCCACATTTCACATCCCTCTCTCTGGGTGTATATGGCTCTCTTCACCAAACAATTGGAACTGGTTTAAAGCATTTCATTGTTGAAGAGTCATGTCCATTAGAACTGATCCTCATATAGTATTGTTGCCATGAATAATGATCTCCTGGTTCTGCTCACTTCACTGAGCATCAGTTCATGCAAGTCTCTCCAGGCCTCTCTGAAATCATTCTGCTGGTTGTTTCTTACAGAGCAATAATATTTCATAACATTCATATACCATAATTTATTCAGCCACTCTCCAATTGATGGGCATCCATTCAGTTTCCAGTTTCTAGCCACTACAAAAAGGGCTGCCACAAACATTTTTGCATATGTGGGGCCCTTTCCTTCTTTTATGATTTCTTTGGGATATAAGCCTAATAGAAACACTGCTGGGTCAAAGGGTATGCACAGTTTGATAACTTTTTGAGCATAGCTCCAAATTGCTCTCCAGAATAGTTGGATCCGTTCACAGCTCCACCAACAATGCATCAGTGTCTCAGTCTTCCCACATCCCCTCCAACATCCAATTCTTATTTTTCTTGGAGGTTTTGTATGTAAGAGCTTTAACTTTGTTATCTTCTTCTGAATGTGTGTTTTGATCTTTTTTGTCCCCATAGTAATTTTCTATGGTCAATTTTTTTTACTGTTGTTTGTTCATTTTCCTAGCCTATTACTCACTTTTTAACTGTTTGTTAAAGTAAGGCTCTGTTTCCAGGAGGAGTGGAGGGTGCACTGTCCAAAACTTTAGGGATTTTGTACAACTGTTTTCAGAGATCATTCAAGGGATTTGACCACAAGGACTCTTTACTTCCTTGGAACTAGGAGGAGTGTCCCCACCCCACTGTAATTGTAAGATCTAGTGTGCAAAAAGCAACAGTCTCTTGCTTTGCTGGGGCTGGGGCTGCACTGGTGTGACCAGTGCTGGGATTGCACTGCTGGATTCCCACCCTATGCCACATACCTTTTTTGCTGACCTTCCAAGTCCTTTTTGATATCTCTGTGCTGAGAATCTAGAAACTGCCAATACTAATAGTGATTTAGAGGTCCCTAGACCTATTCTTGCTTTACAGGTGTGGGGCCAGGGCTGGGGCTGGGCTGCTGATGGGCTGATGTGGCTTGAACCAGGATTGCATGCTGGACTCCCACTGTGTGTCACAAACTCTTTTCTACTAACCTTCTAAGTTGTTTTCATCTGGAAAATGTTTTATTTTATCTTTTTGGGTGTTCTTATGCTCTTAAATTTATTTTTGGTTTGAAGGAAAGGTTGGGTAAGTTCCTGCTTTTACTCTGCCATCTTTGCTCTACCACCTATTTGTTAATTTTTTATATTGATTTGGTTCTTTTTCTTTTTGAAAAAAAAATCAAATTAGTTAATTAATGGCTTATCTTTTATTTAAGTTCCCAGTTTTATTTGTTTCTTTTTTTAACTTTCATTTTATTAATATCTGTTTTGATCTTCAGGATTTCTACTTTCATGTTTAATTTGGGGAAGGATGATTTGTTTTCTGTTTTGTTTTTTTTTAAATTTGCACTCCAATTTTATTAATTGTAATTTTATTGCAATTTGATCAGTGAAAGATGCAATTAATATTTCTCCTTTTTTGTGAAATTTTAATGCCCTACATTTCTAAATATTTTCATTTTGAGATTTCTATCAGGAGAATACTAGGGAATTCTTTCAATGTTTATTTTGCCCATTGGTACTAGGAGATCTGGAAATATTTCTATTATGATTTCTTGAAATATGATATCTAGGTTCTTTTTTGTAGTTCATGGCTTTCAAATATTTAGTCCAGTGATTTTTAAATTCTCTCTCCTTGATCTCTTTTCAAGTCAGTTTTTTTTAAAAATGAGATACTTTACATTTTCTTAAATTTTTCATTCTTTTCACTGTTTTATTATGTCTTGCTGTCACATGGAGTCATTAGATTCCATTTAGTCAATTCTAATTTTAAAGAAGTTCTTTTCTTTGGTAAGATTTTATACTCATTTTTTTTTCAAGCTGCTAATTCTCAGTTCACATTTTTCTCCCCTAGTTCTTGCTTTTTTCCCATTTTTTTTCCCTGAACCACTTTCATTTGATTTTTTGGAATCATTTGTATTTTTTTTAATTCTTGCATTGCCTCTTCTAGAAGGTATTTTTGTGGAATTTGTATCCAAGATAATTTTAATTTAAGGCTTTGCTTGTAGATATTTCGTAGTCATTCTCTTCTGAGTTTTTATTTTGAACTTTCCCACCAGCATAATAATCTTTATGGAGGATTTTTTCCCTCTCATTCTGCTCTTTCTTCCAGTTTATTTCTTGATTTTGGACTTTATATTTTTGCTGGGGTGTATGTTGAGCAAACTAGATACCTAATATTTTTCTTACTCCACCACTTTCCATGTGTCCCTGATTTCCAATGCAAGAAAAAAAGTTATTCAAACATAAGCTTATGTTTTCATACACTGTTGAATTTCTTTTCAAATATGTGAACACCAGCACTATTGTCACAAGAACAAGAAAGTAGGAAAATCAGAAGTCTTTAATCTTGAACAATATATGTACATATTGTCCCTCTAATTAGAATGTGAGCTTCTTGAAAGCAGGGATTATTATTATTTGTTGTATCCTTAGTATCTAGTACAATTCCTGTCACATAGTAGCTTTAGGTGTTTGCTAAATGATTGGTAATGAAGTAAAGATATCTACTGTTGATATTAATAATATATGAATTTGAAATAGTATTTTAAAATATCTATGACAACAATGATATGTTTCAAACCACCTCCAATTGTTCACTGAAGAAAGCCATATACACCCAGAGAGAGGGATGCGAAATGTGGACCACAACATAACATTCTCATACTCCTTGATTGATGTTTGCTTACATTGTGTTTCCTTTATCTGATATATCGTTTGTGTAGATAAGATTTTTCTTACACACCAATGATAAGTTTGGAAATATGTATACATATATTCGATTTGCCAATATTTTAACATAATTAACATGTAGTGGATATCCTGCCATCTAGGGGAGGGGTGGGGAGTTGGGGGGAAAATTTGTAACGGAAAGCTATGTAAGGGTTATTGTTGAAGAATTACCCACACATATGTTATGCAAATAAAATAAAAATTTAAAATAAAAAAAAATACATACAAAAAAAAAAATATCTATGACACAGGAAATCTGATTAAAGAAGAAATGAAATTAAGCAGCAGGGATTTCTATATATGTTTCCTAACAATGCTATTGGCTTTGTCATAATTAGCATTGCCATTGCTGTTATTCTCTTATTGTGGAATAGTGCAGCAGTCTCTTGGTATTTCCCTTTAAATACTTCTGGGGTCATAAGTGAAATTAAGTTTGGTTCTCATTTACCTCATACCAGCAGTTTGGTTGGTTTGCAGCTGCAGAACTGCTGGGGCCCTTTTTATTTAATTTGGCATCCCTTCCTGAGCAGTGCTAAGACCTACTTCAATGACTCCACTGGGCTTCACTATAATTCCAAGGCTGTATTGGTAAAGTTTGCTGTAGAGATGCCCAGGTAGATTTGCAAAGAGTAGTAAAGAGCACAATAAAGGCATTCTCACCCAAGTTAATGTCTTGACTATTAACTCCTTAATTCCCCCAATCCCTATTTAGTTTTTTTAAAATCCCTTCATGGACCTCATATAGTGATGACTGACACTGATGGTAGGGAATGACATTAGGGAATATCAGACAATGTTCAAATTTGGTGGGATCGGAGGAAAAGAGAAGGTTGGGTTTTTTTTTTCTTTTCTCTTCATTTTTTTAAAGGTATTTGGCCAAGATTCTGTGTCAGATAATTTTACCTGAAAAATGCTAATTAAATTCACATTGTGTAAATTATACTTTTACATCCAAAGTAGGAAACAGCTAGAACTGTTTTGCTCTCCTGCTTCACTCTCCAGTTTTTCAAGTATTTTGATGATTATATTCTATGCAAGAGTGAGGTATTTTACTTGTGATGGAGACTTAGACACTGTAATATAACAATGAAGTTAAGTTCAAGAATCTCTGGCTCTGGTAATTTTTATAAATAGAATGTTTTATAGGCTTGTTTTCTCTATCTAATGTACATTTAGGAATAGTTTAAGTGTGATCTGGTAGAATTTATGATTCTCATGTGTCCCTCAAATAGAATTCCTAGTATTCTACCAAAGTAACTTTGTTAGAGAAAGGTGATGATATTCCCTTTCAAAAGTTGTATCCTTAGGAGAATAGTGAGAGATTTAGAACTGAAAGGGACAATAAGAAGCTATGTAGTATAACCTTTCATTTTAAAAATGAGGAAACTGAGGCCCAGAGAAGTTAAGGGATCTGCCCAGAATCATACAAGTAGGGAGTAGTAGAGCTGGAATTTGAGCTTAGGCTTTTTGACCCAGATCCATTTCACCTGCTACATGATGCTGCCTCTGCACACACAGAAGGGATGTTACATTGACATGATGGAATGGTTTAGTACTCTAGCCTTCTCAGAATAGACTCTCATTATAATAGAGAAAGAGTTGACTTTAAGAGTCAGGAAAAAAGCTAAGAGTGAGTAAAAGCAGTTCAGTCAGTCAAGCAAAAAGTATGCAATCAAAAAACATTTAAGTGCTACCTAGAACCAGGGACTGTGCTAGATACTGGACATTCAAAAATAAAAATAGTCTCTTTCCTTAAGGTGCTTGTATTCTATTGGGGAAACAGCATTTATTTGTGTGTTGGGATGTAGGCAACTAGGTGGGCAATGGATAGAGCCTTGGATGTGAAGACAGGAAATTCTGAGATCAGATTTGGCTTTAGTCACTTATTAGGAGTTTGATCCTAGGTAGATCAGTTAACCTCTGTCTGCTCAGTCACTTCATCTATAAAATGAGGATAATAATAGCATCTACTAATAAGCCAATAGGATTTTTGTGAGGATCAAATGACATAATATTTGTAAAGTGTTTGGCAGAGTGCATGGCATACAATAGGTGCTTAGTAAGTGCTTATTTCCTATGTTCCTTATTTCCTAATCTTGGGCTTTATTAAGTGATGCAAAATGTCCAGGATTAGGCAAGTGACAGTTGAGTTGTACTTTATTTAAAATATTGCTAAATCACGTTCAATTTCGGGGGATATTTTTTTTAGGAAGGACGCTGATGAACTGGACAATACCCAAACAAGAGCCAGCCATTGGGATAGAGAAGGACCTTGATTCCATGTCATAGTAGTATCAATTGAAGAAATGTAGGAGATTTGGCCTGGAGCAGAGAAAATGTACAAGGGCATAATCCGTAACTTCAAATATCTAAAGAGATGTATTATGGAAAAAATATTAAGACTTCTTTTACTTGGTCTTAGACAGCAGAAGCAGGAACAATGGATAGAGATTGCACAGAGGCAAATTTAGGTTTGATATAAGGAATATTTTCCTAACAATTCAAACAAGGGATCCTTTTTCACATATGGATTAAACTACATGACCTCTGAGGTCTTCAAATTCTGAGATTCTGTGATTATTTGATCACAGTCTTTAAGAAATCTAAAAGTCTATGATTTGAAGCATAATTTTATATCAAAATTTCAAAGAGGTTTAACTTATATTTGCTTTTTTAACTTGTTGTTGGTCAAAGCCATGATTTATGTGATATCATGTCCTTAAAGGATCAAAACCCTCAATTATAAAGAGGTTTATATGGAGTAAAATGTAATGTGATTTACAACAGTTTTCAGGGACACATTGTGGTAAAAACACAAGAACTCTCTGTATAGATTAATTGCAGGTATGGTAGTTCTATTATTTAAGTCAACTTAATGCCATTCACCTCATTATTAAGGTTTTTAAAATATTATTTCAAGTTACCAATGAATAAAGATTGTGAACAATATAAATGATTTAAGTTGCTCTCATGTGGAAGGCACTGATTGGAATAGACATGGGCAAGGGACTGCGATCTACTTGGAGAAGTTTCATTCCCAGACCATGCAGTTCTTCCTTTAGCTCTTTTAAGGTCCCCCATTCATTCTTATCTTGTTCTTTTTCTGATTTTTATTTTTTCTGATTTTTTTTTAGCCATAAATGCTGGTCATTAGAAGGCATTAATTGTCCATCATTTAATCCCTTCCTTTAAGCCTGTGACTTTCAAAAATGACTTATGTTCTAATGTCATTCACTGAGCTTCAACTCATTATAATCTCCCTGCTTTCTCTTGCTCTTTAGTTACCTATGCACTTTCCTTCAACCTCACTGGCTTATCTTACAATTTAATTTAGTTTCTCTTTAAAAAATATTCTGTATCTCTTTTGCTCATTTTTAGCTCCCTGGACATATATTTGCCTATCAAATAATTTTCTCTTAGTGTATACATTAATACATTTAAATTCCAATTTATATTATAACTGCTCCAGGTCAAATTACACAGGATTACATTCAAATTTTCACATGTTTTAGGGAAGATGATTTCTGCTATGACTTAGATAATTCTCTGACTAGAAGGCTTAGAATCTAAGTAATGATTTGTTATTTTGTAACTGATAGAATAATTTCTCTTGTTAAAATGGGGACTATTGGTTGATTTACCTGTCCCTAAGTGTTGTTATCTATGTGTTATTTCAGTAATCATGGAAAAATCACTGAAGTATTATCATGTTACTTATAGACATTCAATACTATAGACATATCTATAGATAGAGATGGTGCCTTCATATATATTAAATTCTAGGCTCTTGGCTTAAACTTATGTTTAATAAAATGGTAAATTCATTACTTTAAAGATATGCGTCAAATGGTGAGGGTAGCTTCAGTGATAGTCCCATGGCCAGAAGGCTCTCACTTTCCAAACTCTTGAAAGAAATTCACTAATTTTCATTTTCATACCTTGGAAAATGTTCATTCTAAATGTCACCAGAAATTAATTAATAAAGAGATATTGTGGTTTCTTTTGTTTAATAATTGCTTAACAATCCTACTGACAACTGACAGTGTATGATTATTTTTACTTGATGAAGTCAACTTGCCTCTTGCAAGAATTCCTGCTAGAAAAGATAGTAAGAAATAAAATAACTCTAGACAGTATAAAATATCTGAGAGTACACCTGCAGAAACAAACCCAGGAATTATAAAAACAGCATTATAAAAATGTATACAAATAAAATCAGATGTAAATAATTAGAGAAATATTAATCATTCATGGTTAGGTAGAGCTAATATAATGAAAATGACAATTTTATTTAAACTAATTTATATATTCAATACCATCCCAATTAAGTTACCTAAAATTATTTTACTTAATTAGAAAAAATAATAACAAAATTCATTTGGAAGAACAAAAAGTCAAGAATATCAAAGAAGATAATGAAAAAATATAAAGGAAGAAGGATTAACAGTACCAGATCTTAAATTATATTATAAGGCAGTAATGTTAGAACTCTCTGGAACAGGCTAAGAAATAGAAAAGTAGATCAGTGGAACAGAGTAGATATACAATTTACAGAAGCAAATAAATATTATACTTTCTATTTGACAAGTTTAAAGACAAGTTTTTGGAATAAGAATTCACTATTTGAAGATCAGGAGTGAAACAAGGCTGCCCATTGTCACCATTACTATTTAATATTGTATTAGAAATATTAGCTGTAGCAATAAGAGAAGAAAAAGAGATCAAAGGAATTAGAGTAGGTAATGAAGAAACCAAATTATCACTCTTTGCAGATGACATGATGGTATACCCTAGAGACTCAATTAAGAAAACTACTAGAAACAATTCACAACTTTAGCAAAGTTGCAGGATTCAAAATCAATCCACATAAATCATCAGCATTTTTATATATTACCAACAAAATTCAGCAGCAAGAGATACAAAAAGAAATTCCATTCCAAATAACGGATGATAGGATAAAATATTTGGGAATCTATCTGCCAAGGAAAAGTCAAAAACTCTACGAACTGAACTACAAAACACTTTCCACACAAATAAAATCAGACCTAGTCAATTGGAAAAAAATTAAGTGCTCATGGGTAGGCAGAGCGAACATAATAAAAATGACAATACTACCCAAACTAATCTACTTATTTAGTGCCATACCAATCAAACTCCCAAGAAATTATTTTACAGATCTAGAAAAAATAGCAGCAAAGTTCATTTGGAAGAATAAAAGGTCAAGGATTTCAAGGGGATTAATGAAAAAAAAGGCAGATGAAGGTGGCCTTGCTGTACCAGATCTAAAACTATATTATAAAGCAGCGGTCATCAAAACCATTTGGTACTGGCTAAGAAATAGAGCAGTCGATCAGTGGCATAGGATAGATTATCAGGACAATCTACGCAATAACTTTAACAATTTAGTGTTTGATAAACCCAAAGACCCCAGCTTTTGGGATAAGTACTCACTAATCGGCAAAAACTGCTGGGAAAATTGGAAGCTAGTGTGGAAGAAATTAGGGCT
Source organism: Myrmecobius fasciatus (assembly GCA_023553655.1). Lineage (NCBI taxonomy): Eukaryota > Metazoa > Chordata > Mammalia > Dasyuromorphia > Myrmecobiidae > Myrmecobius > Myrmecobius fasciatus. Next base: position 83,848 of record JAJPUD010004544.1, on the reverse strand, counting down.
TGACCCATACCTAACACCACATACCATGATAAGATCTAAATGGGTTCATGATCTAGATATAAAGAGTGATATTGTAAGCAAATTAGAGGAACATAATATAGTTTACCTCTCAGACCTGTGGAGATGGAATAAATTTATGTCCAAAGAAGATCTGGAACTCCTAATTGAACACCAGATAGATAATTTTGATTATATTAAGTTAAAAAGTTTCTGTACAAATAAAACTAATGCAGACAAGATTAGCAGGGAAGCATCAAATTGGGAAATCATCTTTACATTTAATGGTTCTGATAAAGGCCTCGTTTCTAAAATATATAGAGAATTGTCTCACATATATAAGAATTCAAGCCACCCTTCAATAGATAAGTGGTCAAGGGATACGAACAGACAATTTTCAGATGATAAAATTAAAACCATCTCTAGTCATATGAAAAGTTGCTCCAAATCACTATTGATCAGAGAAATGCAAATTAAGACAACTCTGAGGTACCACTACACACCTGTCAGATTGTCAAAAATGACAGGAAAAGATAATGACAAATGTTGGAGGGGATGTGGGAAAATGGGACACTGATATATTGTTGGTGGATCTGTGAACCATTCTGGAGAGCAATTTGGAACTATGCTCAAAAAGTCATCAAACTGTGCATACCCTTTGACCCAGCAGTGTTTCTACTGGGCCTATATCCCAAAGAGATCTTAGAGGAGGGAAAGGGACCCACCTGTGCAAGAATGTTTGTGGCGGCCCTTTTTGTGGTGGCTAGAAACTGGAAACTGAAGGGATGCCCATCAATTGGAGAGTGGCTGAATAAATTATGGTATATGAATGTTATGGAATATTATTGCTCTGTAAGAAACGACCAGCAGGACGATTTCAGAGAGGCCTGGAGAGACTTGCATGAACTGATGCTGAGTGAAACGAGCAGAACCAGGAGATCATTATACACAGCAACAACAATATTACATGATGATCAATTCTGATGGACATGGCTCTCTGCAACAAAGAATTGTCTCAAACCAGTTCCAATTGTTCACTGAAGAAGACCATATACACCCAGAGAGAGGGATATGAAATATGGACCACAACATAACATTTTCATGCTCTCTATTGAGATTTGCTTGCATTGTGTTTCCTTTCTCTGATTTTCTTTTTTTCTTGTAGATACGATTTTTCTTGCACAACTTGTCAACTATTATTACATTATTAACATGTAGTGGACTTCCTGCCATCTAGGGGAGGGGAGGGGACTGGGGGTAAAATTTGTAATGGAAAGCTTTGTAAAGATCAATGCTGGGGAACTACCCATACATATGTTATACAAATAAAAAGCTTTAATAAAAAAAATTCACTATTTGGTAAAAATTGTTGGAAAAGCAGTTTGGCAGAAATTGGACATAGATCTTTATCTTCTGCCAAGATAAGGCCAAAATTGTTACATGACATATACATATACATATATGTATATATGAGAGAGAGACAGAGAAAAACGAGAGAGAGAGAGAGAGAGAGAGAGAGAGAGAGAGAGAAAGAAGGGGAGTTCACAAGAAAACTTAAAAAACATGGAACATATTATTTATCAGACTTATGGACAAACAATTTATGATAAACAAGAAACAGAAAGAATGAGATGGAAATGGATAATTTTGATTATATTAAATTTAAGAGATTATACATAAATAAAACAAATACAGCCAAGATCAGAAAAGATAGTTAAAAAATGGAGGGGGGAATATTTTATAGCTAGTTTCTCAGATAATGGTCTCAAATCTCAAATACGTAAAGAAATTTGTAAAATCTATAAGAACTCAAGCTGTTCCCCAATTGATAAGTGGTCCACAAAAATGAACAGGCAGTTTTCTAATGAAAAAAATCTAAACAATTTATAGAAATATAAAAATTTTCAAATAATTACTGATTAGAGAAATGTAAACTAAAAACAACCTTTAGATAATTGCAGATTGGCTAAAAATGAGAGCAATCTGGAATTATGCCCAAAGAGTTAATAAAATGCCTATACCCTTCGACCCAGCTAGACCAGGTCTATTTCCAAAGATGATTAGAGAAAAGGGGAAAGAACCAATATGCTCTAATTTGTAGTGGCAAAAATTACGGGGATGCCTGTAAATTGGGAAATGGCTGAACAAATTGAAGTATATGATCACAATGGAATACTATTGTGCTATAAGAAAAATGCTGAACTCACTGATTTTGGAAAAAACATGAATAGAAGATTGAGCCAAGATGTCAGAGTAAAGGCAGTGACTCACCAAGTTCTCTCTCAAACCACACCAAATTCCTTTAAATAATGACTCTAAACAAATTTTAGAGCAAAAAAAAGATGGAGTGGAACATTTCCCACCTGAAGTCAACTTAGTGTGTCAGCAGGAAAGGTCCATGGCACCAGGAGCAGTCCCAGAGCAGTCTCAGCCCTAGCTATTCTCAGCAATACAATCATCCCACACTATCTTGAAAGATTTAGGATGAAAAATGGTATCGATACTCAGAGAAAGACCTTATTATGTCTGAATACAGATTGAAGCATACTCTATTTTTCTTGATTTTGGGGAGGGAAGGGAGGATAGATTTATGTTTCCCTTCACAATGTGACTTATATGGAAATTTAAAAAAAAAAGAAAAAAGAAAAACATGAATAGACTTGCACAACATAATGGAAAGTGAAATGAGCAGAACCAAACTTTAACTATTATAAATACCCAAATTAACTACAAAAGACATATGAAGAAAGATGCTACCTTTCTGCAACCAGAAAAAGAAGTGATAATTGATAGATAGAATGATTTTAGATATGTACACAAACACATATTTGTGTCTAATGGCAGCCATATCTAGGATGAGAGTGGGGAGAGGAAAGAAAAAAAAGAAATTTCCTTGATTATTTTTTATATATTTAAAAGGAATAACAAGATGTACATAACAGATTTGCAGTTGCATGTGTAGTCACCTTTTTATTAATCTACTATGTTATAGAAAGGCTTTTTTATTTCATAAATTAAAATTAAATTAAAAAAATAATCCCAAGTGCACAAGCAGTGTGGTACAATAGACAGAATGCTACAGAAAGACTTAGATTCAAGTCTTGCCTTTGACATACTGACTGTCATTTGCCCAGGGTTACATATCTAGATGGTGTCAAAGATAGAATTTGCATCTAGATATTTCTGACTCAGTGCTATAGACAGTTTTCTTAGACTATGAGTTATAGAACAAATGCCAAATTCCATCAATAAAGGGCATCACCTCACTGGGCATTCAATGTACCAATGAAATCATAGATCTTGTTCCTCCCTTTGGAAAAAAAAAGAGTTTTAGGAATAATATTATACAAGGATTATGAAAAGGAGCAGCAAACATTCCTACAAGAGGTAGACATAGTATTATTAGAAAAGGGAGCAGAAGAACCAGGAGATCATTATACACGGCAACAACAGTACTATATGACAATCAATTCTGATGGACATGGCTCCCTTCAACAATGAAATGTTTCAAACCACCTCCAATTGTTCACTGAAGAAAGCCATATACACCCAGAGAGAGGGATGTGAAATGTGGACCACAACATAACATTCTCATACTCCTTGATTGATGTTTGCTTACATTGTGTTTCCTTTATCTGATATATCGTTTGTGTAGATAAGATTTTTCTTGCACAACAATGACAAGTTTGGAAATATGTATACATATATTCGATTTACCAATATTTTAACATAATTAACATGTAGTGGATATCCTGCCATCTAGGGGAGGGGTGGGGAGTTGGGGGAAAAATTTGTAACAGAAAGCTATGTAAGGGTTATTGTTGAAGAATTACCCACACATATGTTATGGAAATAAAATTAAAAAAAGAAAAAAGAAAAAAAGAAAAAGAAAAGGGAGCAGAAATAAAGTTTTGCCACCAGTGCAGTAAAAGAAACCAAGAATACCATTAATCCAGGACATCAATTACACAGCATAAAGAAGGTGTCTAATTTCTGGTGATTTCCATGAAATCCCAATAAATTAGCCTTACTTCTATATTCATTGTAGAGGGTTTTTTGCATATAGGTAAGATTCAAAGGTCTTCATCTTCATCTAGTGGTAACTCTCCACTTATCCAAACTCCTTTCTTTATATTTCCAGTCTTACCATCTTCATTAGTCTAATACTCATTTTGTTCCCTATACCTCTACCTATATCTCCCTTTATATCTTTGTATGTTTTAAAAGTAATAATGTCTGTGAAATCCTTTAAAGTATGTGAAGCATTTTAAGAATTGCATGATTTATTTGATCTTCTCTTAGCATCTAGTATGCATACAACAGGTGAGTAATAAATGCTAATTATATAGATAAATTTCATTGAATGTTAGAGTTCAGAGAGGAAAGCATCTTGCCTAACCGTTTCGTTTTAAAGATTCAGAAAACAGTGATTATTGAGGGATTGGAAAACAAGTCCTATGGAAGGAAGTTAAATATTTTAGCTAAGCAATTTAATAATGCCTTTTCTTCAAAAACTCTTGCCTAATGAATAAAGACTGGTTATTATAGATATCTAATGAAGACCAAACAAATGAAAATGAGTGTGTGTGAATGAATGAATTAGTAATTGAAGTTTCAGTCAAGTTAAATTCTTGAACTGTATATAAAAATATCAAACTAAGTTTTATTGACATATTAATGACAAAAACCAAATATCATGTTGTCAAATGATTTTTTTCCTAATGAGTCTATGGCTTATTGGGCAAGAGTGCATATCACAGATCTTTAAAGTGGTAGGAAAGCAGCAATTATGACTATTCACAGAAAAAATAAATATAATAAGCCAAAAATAATTAATCCTCTTACTCTACTATGGAATAATACTGGTAAAATAATTATGTTTCCTTCTTTTGAAATATTGAAAGGTTTTGCAAGTAAAATGTATTCCATTATTTGGTGGAAGATTTGGGGGTTTTGTTTTGTTTTTTTAATAACAAGTGAGGCTCAGGAAGTCTCATTTCAGCTAGCATTGTAAACAAAACTAAACAAACTTGCTAAGTTTCCTAAGTCATTTTATGACTCAGGGACCATACTCAGGGACCATAAAGGCTAAGTGTATCAGTCCAGTATGACTGTCCTTTTTGCCACTGTGGAGTTGTTGGAAAGGTAATATGAAAATAGAACAGAATACACAAAGAGCTTGGTACCATGGGCTCAGAAGACTCGTGTCAAGGAAATTTTTAAAAGACAGATCAACTAATGCAGAGCCAAATGGGAAGAACAAGAACAACAGTTTACCAAGGACTCATCACCTCAAAACCACTCTCCAGAAAGGTAGAGATACTCTGTTGAACAGATATTTTATTTTCCCCTCCGATTGGTACTTTTTGTATAATACCCAAGTGTCCTAACAAGTCAAGGCTTAGTTTGGGCTTCCTTCATTCTTTCGGCTGCTGAATCTTCTTGATGACAATTAGTATCACCACATGAAGCATTTCCTGCTGCGCCACTGACACCAATTCAAAAGATCCCAACTTCTGGAACTTTGGAGGTTACTGCTAAGAGCTAAAAATGTCCATTCCTCAGTTTCACCATTCAGTGATCCAGGCTCAGGAAAAGTACAAAACAAAAGAGGTAGGACTTGAGGTTTAGTATCAGGTTCACTTAAGTTAAATAAATAGATAAGATACTCTCACTGCCACAGACTTGTAGCCACCATGACCACTGAGGATGGGGAGGTGTGAGATGTCTTCTCCTCTGTCTCAGGGAGGGCAGTCAAGAGTATCAAATCTATATACTTAAAGATGAAAAGATAATAAGTAAAATCTTTGTTCTGTCCTTTTTTATTCTACTCAATAAAGTAGCTTTGGGGGTTCAAAAATGAAACATCTTCAACCACAGCTAAAATGCAAGATGAGAAATTACTGTGGAGACATGGCCCTACCATCACTGTCACCACTACTTTTGGACCAAGTGTCTCCTAGTAGGGGCCAGACAGCATCCCCAGCTATGTGGGAAGTGCTTCCACTCCACCCCTACTACACTGCTCCCCAAACTCTGCTGTCTTGGGAGAGTCTGACCGTCCATTTATTTCAATTTCCTACCAAGTGAATCAGATCAGCCTTATAGTCAATCCAGTTAACTGCAAGATAATTAAGGTTTATAAGGACAGTAGATTTTAGAGTTGGCAGGGGTCTCAGAAATGATCTAGTCCATTTTACAGATGAAGAAACTGATCCTTGTAGAGAGTGATTTCCTCAACATCACACAGGCAATAAGCAGCACCAAATACAGAATTCTTTTTCCATTCCCTGTCAACTCTTCTACCTTTTTCCAATCCTGACCTCAGGACTTCAGTCAGTGTGGTGACCATACTCTTGCTGACCAGAAATAATGTTGTGCATTTTAGAGATAATCATTATCCAAGATATCAACTTGTTTTTGATTTTCATTTAAATCTAGTCATGCAGCTTCACAGCCAGAAAAGGTCTAAGGTATAAATCCAGGATTAAAAAAAAATCACCTAGGCATTTTCAGATGAGGAAGTTGAGGCACAGAGGCATGAAGTGTAGTTCAAAGTCATAATAGTTAGTAGAAGAACTGGAATCAGAAGCAAAAGTTAACCACTTATCCCTAAGAGGTACTCCTTCAGACAGATGGATTTTTTTCCAGCTTATGAAACAATACCTTTCCTTTTCTTTCCTTTTTCCTTTCCTCTCTTTTCCTTTTCTTTTTCGTCTCCTCTCCCCTCCCTCTTTTCCTTCCTTCCTTCCTCCTTTCCTTCCTTCCTTCCTTCTTTCTTTCCTTCTTTCCTTCCTTCCTTCTTTCTTTCCTTCTTTCCTTCCTTCTTTCCCCTCTTTTTACTTTTTGGCTACAGCTATAAAAAGAGCAGTGAATAGAGAACTGGCTTCAAAGGTAAGACGACCTGAGACATATTTCCTGCATAACCCTGGGAAGTCACTTAACTTTTCAATATTCTAGGCCAGAAGTGTCAAACTCAGAAACAGAGGCATTAATTGTACATACAGATCCCTATGGATTACTTTTTTGTTGTCATTGTGGCTGTTGTTCAGTCATTTAAGTCTTTGTGACTCCATTTGGGGTTTTCTTAGCAAAGAAACAAAACTGGATAAACTGACTTGCGCAGAGTCACACAACTAGTATCTGGGGCCAGATTTGAACTCAGGTCTTCCTGACTCCAGACCTAGTGCTCTACCCATTGAGCCACCTACATGCCCCACGTTATCTATGTTCTACTGTATATTTATTTATTTATTTATTTAAATATTTCTCAATTACATTTTAATTTGCTTCCCATTTGGGATTGTTGCTGTAGATCACCAGGCATAGGGTCCTTCTGCTCTTGGCCTCTGTGGGTGAAGGGATTTTCCTCACCCGGGATCTCTCTATGTGAATGAAATCACAAGCCCAGTCTTTATCCTTATGAGACTCCTCCTGCTAATGAGGGCTATTCAAAGTTATAACACCAGTTGTGTGAGCCAGGGCAAGTCACTTTACCCTGTTTGTCTCAGTTTTCTCATCTGTAAAATTAGCTGGAGAAGGAAATGGCAACCACTCCAGTATTTCTGCCAAGAAAACTCCAAATGGGGTCATAATAGGTCAGATACAACTGAAAAACAACTGAATACACACAGAAGGAGATACACACACACCAGAGTAAAGGAGAGAAAGAAAAAGAATAAATTTACAAATATTTTAAAAGTCCTATCATGTGTGAGATATCATGTTTTGGTGTTGTAAATTATGGGAAGTAGCTTAAAAATCTCTTACCTCTAGGAGTTTATAGTCTAATTGGAAGAAGAAAAATTAAACAGAAATAGAGACTTAAAGATCACTTAGTCCAGCTCCTCCTGATCCTGCTCATTATTATGATCACTCAATAACAACTAAAGGCAACAAAACCAGGAGTGTCACCAGAAAGTATATGATTAATTGCCATTAAGTGATCTGCACTGGGATGGTTAATCCTCACGGCATAGGACTCCTTGCCACTCCCCAAGATATATCACTGAAACTCTATTTCTCTCAAAATGTAATCTGATTAACAAATCCTTGTGAAAAGGAACCAAGACCTAGATTGCTGCAGTGTCCTTAGATAGTGCAATAAAGTTAAACAGTTTGAGCCTCCTATGATAGCCCATAAGGGCTTGGAGTTCAGAAAAAGGGAAAAAAAATAAAGAGGGAACCCTTTGTCTGGAAAGTCTTTTGAGTTAGGAATTGAACCAGGCATATGGAATTTAAGCACAGAGGAAAATTAAGAACCAAACTAATCTGGAGAAACTTGGAAATTTCTCACCAGTAGAGAGATTGCCTTAATTTTTCTTTCTGAAGCAGAATGGTTTTTTCATTGTCTCCATTCAACTTCTACTTAAGCATGGTCTCAAAAAGTAATATATTATTATTGACTCTATTGTTCTGGGTATGGCATTAAAAATTTTTGTTCTCTGAGAGGGATCACTAACTTGTTTTTTACAGGCAGTAGGAGGAATGATTTTAAAAGGCTACTGTGAATTCCATTTCAATCTTGGATAATGATTGTATGTCATAAATGGGATATGGAATTTCAGAATATCCTTAAAGTTACTTCCTTTTGTTCACCTAATTTAATTTACCACACATAGGTTCCTAGAAAAGGGGGTTCCTAGTTGCTGACTCTGCATTTTCTGAAAAAAATCAACATTTCTCCTTTAAACATGTCTCAAAGAAATTCCAGCTGGTAGTCTGCTGCTGGCTCCCCCAAATTCTACCTCTGTCAAAATTCTGCCATGGCAGGTGTGAGAAAGAATAGATGAAGAACTCCGATGAATACCACATCTGTTTTTTGAAAAGGGGAACAGAAGCAGCACAGAAGGAAGTAAAAGAGATAATTGCTGGCTTGAACTACAATACATTTTACTTGTGGGCAAGGGGCCAGCTTACACCAGGCAGAATATGCAGGCCTATCTTATTGGAATTCAGGGGTGGGCCTCCATTCTTGTCCGGAGACAGCTGTAAACCAGCCGCCCATAGCATCGCAATCAGGCACTGAGTTTTGTCAAGGAATGCTGATATGTACAGAAGCAGCTTTGCCTGCTTCAACTGCACCCCTGCCTAGCAAAATGACAGTCAATCTCTGATTCCAGATGACAAGAACTGGATAAAAACTTAAAACAAATGGTGACCTTTCAAAAGATTAATTTGTTTACCAACAAAAATGTTCCCTCTTTGTCATTTGAGATGGGGGTGACCTTCACATTCCCATATCTGGGCTGAAAGGATGCTGACTATAGTCATCTGTTAACTTAACTCTGTTCTCAGCAATTATTCCCTTTTTTATTTTTAGTGACAAGAAGGCTTTATTAATTCACTGTTCTTGTTATGGTTTATAAATGCAACAAGCTCATTCTGAATTACTGCAGTGTAACATCAATTTGTTTAAATCTAATTCTGCTACCGTTGCCAAATTATGTTGTGACTATAATTGTGGCCATATGCATGGGCTTAAAACACAATCATGGTTTGAAACACCCCCATTCCTTCCCCACCCCCTCTCCCCACTGTCCCCACTCTCTTACTTCTGGTGCTGCTTCTAATCATTTGAAATTAATACAATCGCCTGCTTTATGTGACTTGATCATTTTGGAAATGAATGTACTCTCCCTGATGGAGTGAGAGATTAGGAGATACCCCCCCAAGTGAACCAGTAAAGAATGAAGCCATGATTTGTGGGCTGTAGTTGCCACCCAACTAAGTTAGTGAAAAACACTGCATAACATATGACTCATAAAAACTAGAAATCATAATAGTATTAAATTCAACCTCATGAATAAGTAAAAGATTCTAAGTTTACATTGCATTATATATTTATTTATTTGGAAAGTGGGACCAAAGGACTGGCATAATTCTACAGGAACTCATATCTTGCCAAAAAGAAAAATGTTTTTATGATTATTTTCTAGGTCATAACAGTTATAATCAGAGTTATTTGTGCTGCAATTCAAAACAATGTTTTGTTTCTGCTGTTCTGCTATGCATTCATAATCTTTCTTTTAAAATTCATGTTAACAGATACATGTTACGAGTCTTTTAAGGAACCTTTCTACTTCTGGTGATAAATCGAAGTCAAATTTTCTGCAGAGCTTTGTTACTCGTCTTATATAACATATAACTGGAGCTACACTTGGTGGGAAAAAAAATAAAGTATCACTTTTCCCTGTCTTCATACCAGCAAGGACATTTCACCCAACACCTAAGCAAAATCATATATCTTGGAGCATTTTTTTACTTATTTATTTAAAATGATAAGATTGGCTTGAGATCCTGTACAATCCCACTTAGTCTGAGACAGCATCACTTTTCACTTGGCCATTATATATATGTGTGTGTGGATAAAGTCTGAAGGCAATTTTACCTTATGGGTAGAGTTAAACTGTTCAGATATGAATGTTATTCATTATCTCTTCATTTGCACAAAAATCCCTGATAATATTAAAAGTCAAATCAGATAATCCTCCACAGGAAATTAATAAACTCCCAAATGTATTTTGGAGTTCTAAATAGAAATGTGCAAAACTAGATATTTATTAATTTTCTCTGTCAGAAATATTCAAGATTATGCTTTGTAAGCCCTGCTAGTTTCCCTTGGAGTAGCTGAGCATATAGCCCTCTACAGCCGAATGAGATTCCACCTCTGAACATTTTAGAGTGGTTCTAAAAAGCCATTAGCCATGTTGCTGGTTTTATTCTAATTAACTATATATCACAATACTAGACAAATTGCCTCTTAGTTTGAGCAACTGCTTTCTAAAAGCATTTTTATACATGGTAACTCACAACTGTATCATTCACAGATGCCGTTTATGTTGTTTAAAACCAAATACCCGAAAATTTTTCTTTTAGTACAGAGCTTCCTGTACAATTCATCTGTTAATTGAAACACAACAAGGAAATAACCCTTTAAAAAAATTAATACTACTGGATGACTGGGCAAAACAATAAAATTTTATAAAACTATAGAATCAACCATTTGTAATGAAATTATTCATCAGCTTGTTAATAAACTGGTTAATTCAGTAAAATAATCCAATGGTGGTCATGTACACATAGCTGGAAGGTGTTCTCAAGTAGATTTCATAGGTCAGGGTTTATGGAAAATGAGAAGGACCTTTATCATAGTGAATAGAATGCTTTATACCTCCAGATCATTTTGTTTACATATTCTATTAGTTATTAAACATTAGCAATAGAGCCAATGGAAAAAGTTCTCCAGAGTTACTTGTAATTAAGATATCCAAATATCCTCCAAGTACTACACATCCATTGTCTGAGGTTTCTATTCACTTTGAAAACTGTAATGATGAAGCTGACTCTGGTTTACAATTCTGTGTGCAAAATCAACTTCCAAATTCCTCTATTCTATTACCTTTTGATGGAGGGTCATAAACCCAAAGCAAAATGTTTTCAAGGGCACTGGTTTTAAATTTTCTTTACTAAAATATATGAAGTTTCAATGTGATAATGTGGCAAAATCTCTGCACCCAGCTGATGAAGTAGTACTAACAACAAAGGCATAGACAGATGGGCACAGAAACAGAGAAGAAGAGGGAAAGGAAGGAGAAAAAGGGGAGAAAAAGAGGAAAGAGGTGGGAAGAATGACAGTGGGTTATAATGGCTTCAGACTCACAGATAAGGCATTCACATTTAATTGAGTGATATTTCTATAAACTTAAAAAGTCTCTGTCTAGCTTGACTTATAAAAGTTAAATTTCTGTGACTGGTTGAGCAGAAAAAAATGCATATTTATTCAAAATGCAGATATAGAATAATTCATAAAAGATTTTAAAATTATAACACAGCAAAGGTTTGAAAGTCCTCAAATTGTAAATTTGCAAAAATAATATATAAGTGATGGTTTTACTAATAGATTTTCTTGTTGTATAATACTAATTTTCTATTTAGGAAAAAAGGGATCAGAATAATTCATTTATATGATGAGTACTTGATGGAAATTGGAGAAAGAAATTTTAGAGATATCACATATGGCTCAATAATTGGCATATTTAAACGACTGTAGAAATTAAAAAATTTAGTGGTTATTCCAGATCTCTCCCAAAACTGGGCATTTTCTGTATGTCTCTCTGTGTGTGTCAACTTTACTGGCATATCTTTATTTTTGTTCCCAAAAATACAGTGATAGGTGAAGAAATAGCTCAGAGAGCAAGTCATTTCTAAATCATACATTATCACTGGCAGAGCCTAGAAAGAATTTAAGATCCTTGAATGTTTTCCTCTAAATAAATTATTTTGCTTATATGGTAGACATTAAAACATAAAAGATTAGTTCTTCACATCTACCTGTAGTGAGATTTTAAAATTTGTATACATGTTTACACTATTATATCTCATTTTATGCCATTATTTTTACTTTATTTTTCTAGACTCAAATCCATCACTGAAATAACATACTTAAGATTTTCTGTTAATTCTCATAGATCTTCAGTTGTACCTTCTTTCCTATGGTAGTATAGTATATATCTCAAAAGAACTGTGCTATTTAGAAATATGTAAAACTAAATTATCTGCAAATAAAATTTTTTATTTTAAATTTTTGCTCAACCAATTTTAACAAACAAAATAAAACTCTCACATAATAATAAAGATGGGGAATGAAAAAGAAAAAGGATCAAAACCTTATTTGAAAAGAAAGCATATTACTTTTTCCATTATCAGTAATTTACTTTTTTAATATTAAAAGAAAAAATAATAAGAGGTCATTAAAACAACTCATTACTTACACGTCCTGGTTTTCTTTTATTAATAAATGGCAAACTGATTCCATAGCTCTGATTTACAGCAGCTCTGTGGTAGGCATGTTCAGGATCATGCAAAATTTTTAAACGCAGCTCTGTCTTTAGCTGAAACAAAGAAACAATGAAACTTTCATGTCATAGTTCTATTTTCTGCAAGAATTAAGATGCTCACCAATACTAAGCATCCTCAAAGTAATGTAATATCCTTTAAAATAGTAATTTTTAATGTTATGCTTAAAGAAAATAGGGTTTCTTTATCCTTTATTTAAACTACTTATTAGTACGCTTTCTTTACTCACAGAAATCTTTTTTTCCAAACCTTCCTTTATGATTCTTTCTATATATACATAGAAATCTCACACATCATTTTTATTATCAAGAATAATGTGAGAACCATTGAGCAGGAGGAGGGGACAAGAAATCCCAGGCTGGATTTATTTTAAGCTTTCCAGGTCAAGGAGTTTGCCATTGAAGCCTATACTACAGATAGACAGGTAGAGGGCTCTCTTGGTCTGTTAATGCAGTCTCTTTCCTCTTGGGACAATTATAGGTAAAATCTAGTTTGGACATAGAAAATTCATTCTAACAAATTCTGTTGTCTTTTCTAAACCTCTGACCAAAGTCAAATGACCAGATACTCATAACAGATGCTTTTGTTTTTGAAGAAAAAATTCTTCTCTTATCATTCAAAACTATTCAATATGATTACTTTTAAAAAACATGAAAATAAAAGGCAACTTTGTTGCATGCTAATAAGAACCCTGGACTGAAGGATAAAGTACTTGAATTTTAATCCAGGATTTGTCACTAGATGAGTATGCAATAGTAAACAAGTCATAGCCCCAATTCAGGAGCATATTTGTAAGATGGGGTCATTGATCTGGCTAGTTTCTACAGTTCTTCATAGCTCCGAAATTCCAGATTCTAGATAAAACTGAATAAAATCTGAGATGTCACTACTGTCTCTAGAAGGCATAGTATGGGTTTGAACTACCAAATCAACTGTTTGAAATCTTGAAATCTGGATAGGAGTGGGAGCTAGGAGTAGAAAGAAATTCTAACAACTGATTATTGCTTTTGGCTATATGGCTGATATGAGTTGATTAATGAAGGATAAATAAATATCCTACATCTACAGAGGTAAAGAAAAAGGAAAGGGTGATCAATTATCTGAAGAACTCACGCTATATAGACAAGCAATCTAGGTAACATGGACTTCAGATCTTCTTCCTTTTTGTCTTTCATTTTCAATAGTAATTTGTTTTTTGTCAGCTTTCCAGATAATTGTCTCAAGTTTTCATTTTACTCTGCTTTTGTAGCAACCTAAGATTGCAGATGAACAACATCTCATTTCCTTTGCTTGAGGCACATACACCAATTGGTGCAAACACCAATAGCACACAATTCTAATGTCTTTGCTTCTTTATGTTGTCAGACACATAGCATTATTTCATAGCATTTTCATGGAAGTTGAGTGCCTTTTGTTGAAATTAATATCTCAGCATAATTTTTCCTTCTTAATTACACTTTTAAAATAATTTCCACACTATCAAGAATTGAGAAATTGCGAATATATATTATATTGACTAAATGTGGTTACTGTAATTAGGATGCTTTTAAAATGTGGGTTCTGGATACAATTGATGGTAATAGCTCCATCTATCATGTCTAAGCTTTGTTAGAAACTTTTTAATTCCAGGATCATTGATTCAATGGACTGTGTCAGTTTTCTTAGCTTTGCTATGCTCCATCAGCTTAGTGTGGCTACAGAACTCTCATGGCAAGGAAATGATCAAATATATAATCATTATCAAAACTGGAATTAAACCACAGTTGTTTTCTGCCCCCCTGTTACAGCTGCACAGCATTGGCTGCTGCTGTTCCTCAAATGAAAATCAATCTACAACAGGAAAATTAAACAGAAATGAAATGCTATAATGCCCGCTAGTTAACTGGGAGTTTTTAAAACAGTCCTTTCAGAAATTAATATCTGAATATTCACTCTCTCAGCAACAAAATTATGTGCAAGAAAAGAATGCCTTATTCTTTTGACACTTTGATCTAATTTCTCTGAAGGAAAGCATCAGGTTAAAAACTAAAGGGACTCAAATTAAAAAAATAAATATAAGTTAATTTAATTGAAATTCACTAAAAAAGGATTTGAACCCTACATTTCCTCTTCACATATGGAAAAAAATATTCTAAGCTTACATTGAATTAATAGGCTCCAAAATACACACAAATTACACACACACACACACACACACACACACAAACGCACATATAAATATTTATATATGTACATATATATATATATACATATATATATATATATTTGAAGAAAATAAATAGTAAGATAAATCCTAAGAATCATTTTGGGGAGTGGTGGTGTAGAAGTCTCAGACTGATCAACAAAAATGGCTATTTATTCCATCTATTATGTCACTAAACAATCTAAACTTGATATTCTCTCCTTTTGATAGTAATTACAAGCAGATATATCAAATGTGACTCTCATTTAGACTTTGGTTTGTAAGAACAAAAGTTATTATCAAAGCCAATTACTGTTTTACCTACATGGCTGCACAGAAGCGGAGAGTTCAATTTTCATCTCATCAGTGATTTTGTGGTATTTATTTTATTACTATACTATGCAGCTATATAAGAAACGAATAGCATATGCTATTAAACAAGGGTTTCAGTGTAAGATGCTAGGTTTCTTTGAGAAGAAATTCTGAATTAAAAACACGAGGCAGCTTCTAATACCAACTCCCCAGACATAAGCAGACTATAAAATGATACATATCTGAACGTCAGATTCCACATAGAGTAATCAAAAGGGAAAAGCTTCCCAAAGTTGAGAAAGGCCACTTACCAACTTGCAGCATAATCAGCAGAATGTTGCTCTCAACAGCATTTGTTTCAAGTAAGGCTTTTCGAGTGGATATTGCTTAATGTGGTATTATCACAAGTTAATGTTATTTGCTGTTTAATTTTATAATTAGAGGAAAAAGCAATCTAAACATATTCACTCAGAGTAAAATAACCCCAGCCACTCGATTAGATTTAAAATGCAGTATAGTCACAAAAACTTGGAATTTAGAGTCATGAGACTCGAGTTCAAGTCTCAGCTAAGCTGCTCCCTTAACTCTATATGTTGGACAAATTAAGAAGTTTACAGAGCTAAGTTAGATTACAATTTATTACCTCTGTGCCCTTATGCAAATCCCATTTGCAGAAAATCAGAATGAGAAGGGATCTCAGAGACTACCTAGTACAACTCAAAAGTTATCTAGTCACTCTTCTGTAAAATGAGATTGAATGACTCTTAGTAGAGAAGACCAACTAGACCAGAGCAAGGACATCTGTACTGAAGACACTACAATCTTGGAAATGTCAAAGATTATTTCACAAGCTATCTCAAAGAGGACAATATCCAGAAGAATGAAATAAAAAATGGATAATAAGATGGCAGTCAATAACTACCAACTGTGGCCCTACTTTTCCATCCTTATTAAATCTTTTTTTTTTTTTTGCTGAGGCAATTGGGGTTAAGTGACTTGCCCAGGGTCACACAGCTAGGAAGTGTCTGAGACCAGATTTGAACTCAGGTCCTCCTGACTTCAGGGCTCGTGCTCTAACCACTGCGCCACTTAGCTGCCCCTCCTTATTAAATCTTTATGAGAATAAGCTACATATATACTGAGGATATTTCTGAGGGTGAGAAGGGAACAGGCCAACCTGAATGAAACTCTCTACCAGAGTTTCTTTACAGGCACAGTGTTGACTGGAAAGTGTAGAGAATTAAAGATGCCCTTGTGCTTACTTATTCTAGAGCCTAGTTAGGTTCACTAATGTTAACTGGCTGCTTCACCTCCAAAATTATTTGAGAGCAATTGCTGTGTTCTCAAAAGATGTAAACTAAAACCCAACAGCTTATACCGGACAACCAGAGATACAGCCTTTTTCTTATGATATCCAAAGACCATCATGTCTAAAAAAATGATACCTACTCTCTCTCCCCAATCCCTGCAGCTCATGTCAATAAATAGTGTGCTGAGAGAACTGCATTTTTAAAAAGTGAGCACTTATTGCATATTAAGCATAAAAGATATATTTGTTCATCAAACAACAAAAACATTCTTTTTTCTTCAAAAATTAACAACTAAATTTTACTTTAAATATGAGATAAAAATATAAAAAATATTTTTGAGACATTAAGGTATGCCTTTGAACACCCAGAACCTTCTGTATATGTATCTAACACCCTGTCTCAGATATCTTAATTCTTTTCATGTTCAAATTTCTCTACTCTGTCAACTCATTTAAAAAGTCTCTGACCACAATTATTTTGTTAAGACTTTGCAGCAGTGTTAAAACTCTGCCCATGAAAGGCTAGGTGATTCATCCACACAGCTGAGTAGTGGGCTACTGCCCAATGCTAACTGAAGGGTTGGGGCTGGGGACATACCTTAGGCTAGCATTTTTATACTGTCTGTGTTGAACAAGTATATGATAGCTTTTGCACTAATATTCAGCACCATACTCCCTTGATTTATGAAAGTTCAGGCCTTTCCTAAATAAAAAATTAGAATTAAAAAGTATTCTGACACTTGACTGTGCAAATGGTTTGTCTCAGCTCTAAGGAGGATATTGTTCTCCCCAAAACATAAGCCATACATATCTATCAATTTGTTGATTACACAAAAGCTTTTTAATTTGGTAGAACAAAATGTAACCTTAAAGGAGTCTCTCATAAGGGTGTTAAGATCATGTAAGATTCCCTGATTAATGTGAATACAGACATAACTCTTTTCAATGACCCTCTGCTTATTGACAGCAATTGAGGCATAATACAAAAAAAATGTATGTGAAGTAAAGACATCCATTACTATCATGGAGGCAAACATGTCATGTGTACAGTTCAAATACAAGAGGGATTCCTTACATATGGTGAGGCATTGATGCTCCTTGACAATATCATACTAATTGCAATGAAATCCAGATTATTTAGAAACTGTCCTAAGAATTCACATAGAAAAAAACTAAATGGAAAAAAAAATGCTTAATATCAAGACTGTGGTAATGAAGTTGGAAAACTAGTTCATTGAGAATGTAGATTAGTATATTAATATGCACATATATCTATGCATATTCACACACATATACAAATGCACATACATATATGAGTTTGTATATTTCATTCCTAAACCATCTCCTCAGAAACCACCATGATATTTGGACCAGAAACCAAGCCTGAAAGTATTTAATTCTTTTATCCCTGCAACTCCTTCCCTGGACCTCCACTCGTCTAATTGTTTTTGCCACCATTACCCTGTACTTCTAAGCCTTACTCCAGCCAGCTTCACTTTCATCCCTGAATATTTGCTCTCTGTGCCATTTCCCCATCCCCTAATGCCTTCCATCTCCAGAATCATAATCAAATCAATTCTGCCATTGCTCTTGAAATGATATTCAAGTGTCTGTCACCTGCTCCTTCCCTCCCCTCCTCGTTGAGACAGAGACTTCTACTTGAATAACCCAATTATGTGAGATAATTTCCCTATTCTTCTTCCCTCTCTCCAATCTTCCCTTGTCACTAGATTCTTCTTTCCCTCTCTTTTTCATGTTCTTTTAATTGATGTTTTTCTTTACTTGTAAATGTTTTGAATCTTTTTTTCCCCGAGTTTGTATTTTGAGCTTCCCGGTTATCATGATAGCTCTTTGTGCTAAGATTCTTTGCTCATTTTTCTTCTTGACTTCGGACTTCATGCTGTATGCATTTCTAGGGTAAATATCTGGGCTGACCTTCTGTCTTCTTGTGTCTTTCTGTGGTTTTGTTATGGGAAGTTGGTATTGTGCTATTCCAGGATCTCAAGAAGGGCAGTCTGAGGACCTGCAAGCTTTCAGGGTTTGCAGGTGATATAATTGGAGGCAAAATTTGTTCATTGTCTTTCTGGGTCTAAGTTCTGTGAGTTCCAGTTCTCCTAGATCTTGTCAGTTTGTTTCTGGTAAGAAGTTTCAATAGACTACTGCTCAGACACCAAGAGGCCCAACTTCAAGCTTTTCTTTAGTCTGGATTTTCTGTCTTGGTTATTCCTCTTCAGGCTTTTAGCCTAACCTTGAATTGGAACTGAGTCCTTGCTCTACTTCTGGGATCAAAATCACATATTTGCTTCTTAACTTGTTTCCAGCTGAGTACATAGCTAGGGTTCAGGTACCGCTTTCTGCCATCCCTAGATACAACTCCCCTTCTCAGTCTGCCTTGGATCTGCAACCTGGAACTAGGTAGTGAGGGACATAACTACAAAATGGCATCCTCCTCCATCATACTATCAGTCTTTGAGACCTCTTCCTATCCCTGTGCCACAAGGCACAGGCTTAGTCCTCTTGTACTTCCTAGGCACTAAAATGTTCCTGCCAGTTTATTCCTAGTCAGATTCCATCTCTGGTGTCTATAAACCTCTTTTTTTCTCCCTACTCCAACTTGTGATGGAAAAAAAGTCTGTGATTTTTTTTTTAATTTTCCAATAAGGATTTGGCCTGATGCATTTTTTAGATCATTGTGGAAGAATTATAGTATGGGAATTGGATTACATTTCTTCTTGCTACTCTGCAATATTGACTCTGCCTTACCATTGCTCTTGGAAAAAAATATATCATCTATTATACTTCTGTTTCACTTACCATCCCTGTTTTCCAAGTCAAAATATCCATTCCTTGTTCTCACTCATATGTGTTGTTTCCCTCAGGAATATAAACTCCTAAAGGACTGATATTGACTTTACATTTATATCCCCAGTGCTTAACATAGTATTAAAGCAATTAATCCATACTTTTTTATTCATTCATTTATCTATATCTAAGAGACATTATCCTACTGGACAATGAATTGTACTTAGAATTGAACAAGATAAAAGGAGTTAGAATGGTTTGCATTTGGGAAAATTGTACAGTGCTTTTAATGACATCAAGCTATCCCATACAACAAAAATTCACGTTTGTTTTCTCTAAACACATATACCTACCTCCCTGTTGCTACTATTTGGATTTGGATTTTAAAACATAACAATTTTGAAAAAATCAAAATTATAAGCAAGTCAAAAATCAAGATAGAGATGCATACCCACTGGATCTAATAGGCTGAGGCATATTTACTCATCTGTAAAGAATATTATTTTGGAAATGGATGGTATTTGATTGGGAAAATGGTGGCTGAGTAAATAGTGAGAGTAAAGGTTACTAAATAGATAGCTTGAGTCTATACTAGTACCCACAAAATGTTAAAAAAAAAAAACAAGGAAGTTGGGTTTGACTCTCTGTGGAATATATGGAAAAACATGGACAGGAATTAAACATGTTGAGAACTGAATAGGCTGAGAATTGACTTAATGGAAAGAATAGCTACATTAAAAAGATTAAATATAATGAAATATTTATATGTAAATATAATAGGTAAGGCTGAGGGAGGAAAGGGCTACATTTCCCAGGATGCTTGAGCTCTGTGTATCAATGATTTTATAAGAAGAAAAAAATTCTTTTTCCAGAAGGTCAAAAGGCTATGATAGAGCTATTGATTGTGGAGAGAGAACTTCTGTGAAGAAGGATACTAACTCAGCATTGTGCTAAGAATACAAAGACAAAAACAAAGAGGTAAGTTATCTCATTTCCTTATATATAAAATGAGAGGGTTGAATTAAATGATCTCTAAGGTTCCTTCCAGATGGAATTCTATTAAACTGTGATTCCTCAATGATCTCATAGTCCATATGTACATAGAAAAGTAAAATATACTAAGTAATTGGAGAGGTGATGAATAACAACCACAAAGAATAATACAGAAAACTGTGCTTGAGCTGAGACTTTAGGGAAATATGGGATTCCAAGAGAAAGAAGCAAGGCGGGGGGAGGATATTGTAGGCATGGGGGATATGGGGGATAGCCTTAGAAAATGGCATAAAGGTGGAAATGGAATATTCACCTCACTAGGCCTCATTTGCAATCTACTTATTATGACGAACAAATGATCAATTTGACATTTATCTGTTTCAAACTGTGAGGTAGTTCAGATTATGGACAATAATAATGACAACTGGAATGTATAATACTTTAAAATTTATAAAACTCTTTATGTGAACAAAGCATCATGTAGATCATTCCCCCTACTTAGGAAACTTTAATAGCTCCCTATTTCTTCTAGGATAAAATATAAACTACTTTGACATTTAAAGCTTCTTCCAGATGCATACTAACCTATTTTTTCCCACACTCATCTCACATTACTCTTATTGGAAAACTTTATATTCTGAAGTAAGTATGGTTTATATTTTCCTCTGTCCAGAGAAATTTGGGCCTGAGGCTCCTCTCTAAAGCTCATAGCTTTAAATGAGAAAGGCCTTCATTGTACCCTTCAATGAATCCTTGAATTGAAGACTTAATTTCTTTGAAATCCAGTTTTCACATCTGTAAAATGGGATAAGATCTATGATCCTGTGGATAATTATGAAATGAAAGAGTCCATGAAAAGTGTTTTGCAAACTTTAAAGCACCCTATGTGTCAGCTTTTATTATTATTATTCATAACACCAACTGTCTTATAATTCAAAACAGTTAACAGTTGAATTGATCATTTGATCCTCACAACAGGTCATTTGTGAGTGAGACCCAGTGAGAAAAAAAAATGACTTGTCCAAAAAGATCAGAGAAGAAAGAGGCAGAATCAGTATCTGAACTTCGGTCTTCTAAATCTGGGGTTCTTTCCATTTGGTCAGCCTTTGCTTTCATATTAACACATTTGTAGAAAGGAGATTACAAGCTTAAAACCAAATGAGAACATACACATTTAAAACAAGTAGTGAAAATATAATGGGTGTTAATTAGATTCAGAATTGTCTACAAAATGCTGAAGAGCTAGTCTATATTCCTGCTCTATATGATGAACTGTCACTAGCAATTGCATAAGAAATGAAAGAGAAACTAGAAAAATGGCAGGGGATGGGAAGAGGAATGAAAAGGTGTCCTTGTTTCTTTTTTTTCTTTTTAAAATATGTTTACAAATATATTTTTAAGTACAGTGGATCAAAAGAATTAATTGTATGTTTTGTTTCCAATTTAGCAAATCAAAAATGTTTATCATGCAAGTTTTTTGTGTATAATGAATTCCTAAAACAGTGGTCCACTTTTGGGGGAAGAGAGTTTAAAGTAGCAACTGGGGCTTACCTAGTTTAAAAGACTGGAAGTGGGCAATTATAGGTGGCAATATACCAGCTGGATTTCACAACTACTTAATAATAAAAGCTTTTATGTTAGTTTGCTAGGCATGTAGAACAGCTGGCAAAACAGCACTGTTTGTCATTTACTTTATAATGGGAATTTAGGGCTATCTTTTGTGTCAGTAGATATGCATTTTTAAGCAGATGTCACAGATATTAGAAATGGAAGGACAATGGGGCTCCCAGCCCCCCCAAGGTAAAGTCAGGGTAGGAAATATTCAATACCCCTTTCTAAATGAAGTTCACCGAAGCACATAACATCCAAAAGGATATGTGATTATCCTCAGTACATGAATCATTATTTGTTGACTATTTTTCATGATCCAACTATTTTTCTGCAAATGATTGACCATAGATTGATTGTAGAGTGAGATTTTAAAAACAATCTGTCATCAGAATTTTTTTTCAATATTTTACAAAGTCCTTTACATATTATCCCATTTGGTGCTCACAACAACCCTGTGAGGAAGGTGCTATTATTTATTCCCATCTTCCTGTTGAGGAAACTAAGAGAAACAGGAGAATAAGTGGCTTGTATAAAATGTGTCAGCTTTCAATCATTTTTAATTCATTTCAATCACTTATTAATCACCTATATCATGCACATGATTGTGGGAAATAACAGAAGTAGCAAATACTGTCCCTGCCCTTATGGAGTTTACAATGAATAAAGACATAAGAGGATTAGAGAAAAAAATTATGGCAATATGAAAATAATTGTGTAATTGTGTGCTACTTGTGTTTAGAAATTTAAAATAAGGAAAGAATTATTTAGGAGGCAGGGTAAACCAAAGAGACTTCATGGACCAGGTGAGTGATAGGAAATACAGGGTTTCACTTGGGGAGACAGTTTAGGGAATTACATAGGGGTGGAAATGAGGAAAATGTGTCCAGGGACAGTAGAGAGGTTGAACCAAGAAATGTGGAAAGGTCATTACTTGGGAGGAATGAGAGATAATACGTCAGTCATTCACTTCTTCTTTTGGAATTGCCAGCTAAGTGGCACAGTGGATGGAATACCAAACCTGAAGTCAGGAAGATTCATCTTCCTGAATTCAGATCTGGCTTCAGTTATGCTAGCTGTATGGTTTCCTCATCTCTAAAATGAGCTAAAGGAGGAAATGGAAACCCACTCTAATATCTTTGCTGGGAAAACCCCAAATGGGGTCATAACGAGTTGTTCATGACTGAAATGACTGAACAACAATAATAAACAAGATTTAGAAAATTAAATATAATTTTAAAATAATTTAATAGTAATATGCAACAAAATTAACTTTCTTTACTTTTTTATTTTTTAAATTTAAATTTAATTTAAATTTTTAAATTTAATTAATTAATTTATTTTTATTTATTAATACTTTTTATTTGCAAAACATATGTATGGGTAATTCCTAAACATTAACCCTTACAAAGCTTTCTGTTACAAATTTTTCCCCCCTACTCCCTACCCCTCCCCTAGATGGCAGGATATCCACTACATGATAATTATGTTAGAATACTTACTTTCTTTACTTTTTTAAAGTCAATTTATTTTAAAGTCAATTAAAATTATACAATTTTAAAGTCAATTTATGTTTATTCATTTGGACAAATTTACTTCTCAGATATTGAGTATCAGAGATTGAATTACTCTCATTTTTTATATATAATGAATTCCATAGTATATATTTTGCCTTATTCTTTTATCTCAATATGTGAGATTGGTTGTCATTAGGGAATTCAGAGGTAACATACAAAAAGAAAAGGTTTTTTTCATTCTGTCCCTACCCCACCCAACAGAACATCTCACTGCTCACCCTGTGGATTACAGAAAAGTCCATGAACCCTTTTGGTGTATTCTTCGAGAGAAAAAATAACATGCCAAAGAATGATGAGAAAACTATCAGTAATGAACAACCTTTCTTCAGAAAAAAAATTATTAAAATTATCTCAAATTTATTTAGCTCTTAGAATGGAAAGTACTTTTCTGACAACACACAGGCTTGGTGTATGTGAGTCTGCTGAAATTGGACATAGAATTTAGTTTAAGTAGAGTGCTGGGGATGGATAGGGTCAGGAAAGACAACTTTTCCCCCAATATGGTTCTGGAAAATATGTCTTTGCATCCTACAGATAGAGTAGATTGTGTCTTATGGTTTGCTACATAATTGCAAGTTATGTATTTTAATATTTAATATTTTATATTTTTAAGAGAAATGTATATATGTTGTAAAGAATCAACTCAAAGTCATAGAAAGACAATGTTTCCCCAAAATAAGCTACTGACTGGTAGATATAAGGCATCTCTCCCCCCCCCACACACTCACCTGTTAAGATATTATATCAGGCACTGAAATGCTAATTTCTTTAAACAACACCTTAAAGGGTGGAATAGTTAATATAGTTTCAAAGAAGGCCAAGCCTCAAAAATTTATATACTGAGTGAATATGGCTAAAAATCTAGTTTTAGAGTTAAGTATGAAATTAAACTTTGTGATCTGATAAACTTTGTTTCAAATGTAGAATTATTTATAAGCCTTTTATTTTAAAATAGCAATTCTAGGGATACTTAAAGAATAATGCTTACTTAATTTAAGGGCTTAATTTATGGGCTTAATCTACTCTTCTTCCCACATTAATGCAGGTGTCTTTTACTATCTCTTCCTTCTCTCTCATTCATATGAAAAGGTGACTCTTCTCCTTGACAAGGCCAGTCCCTCTAGATGCAGAGGTGATTCCATTTCATTGTCTTCTTTAGGATATTTCCTCCTTCATCACTCCTATCACTTATCTTCAACCTCTTATCTATTGGTTGCTTTCTTACTTTCTATAAACATGTACCTGTATTTCTACTCCATCTTCAAAAAACCCTCACTGCCATCTCACACTATCACCCTATTATCTCTCTTTCCTTTCGTTGCTAAACTCCTTGAGAAGAGTCTATACTTGATGTCTCCAGGAGCTTCCACCCTTCCTTCAATTGAAATTGCTCTCTTCAGTTACTAATGATTTCTTCATCACCAGATCCAACAGTCCCTTTTCAATCCTCATCCCTGTTGACCCTTCTGCTGATTTTGACACTGTCAATCACCTTCTTCTTCCTAACACACTTTTCTATTGGTTTCTAAGATACTATTCTGTCCTGATTCTTTTACTCTGACTGTTCCTTCTTATCTCCTTTGCTAGATATTTCTCCAGATCACAACTTCCAAAGGTATCATACCTTCTTCTCCTTTTCTCTTCTCCCTCTATACAATTTCAGTTGGTTATCTTATCACCTCCAATGGATTCAACTATCATGTCTGTGCTGATGATTCCCATATCTACTTATCCATATCTATCTAGATTTCTCTTCTAATTTCCAGACTCACAACTCTAGCTGCCTATGAATCTCATTAGACATCTTAAACTCAGCATGTGTGAAATTGAACTTTCTCCCAAATCCTCTCCCATTCCAAACTTTCCCATTACTGTCAAGATTACCACCAGCCTTGCAGATTTGCAAGCTAGGTATCATTCTCAACTCACTCACTCTCACTCTCTCTGTGTCTCTCTTTCTCTCTGTCTCTGTCTCTGTCTCTGTTTTGTGTATCTCTCTGTGTCTGTCTCTGTCTCTCCTCCCTCTCTCTCTCCTCTTTCTCTCTCTGTCTGTCTCTGT
This sequence comes from Myrmecobius fasciatus, assembly GCA_023553655.1. NCBI lineage: Eukaryota > Metazoa > Chordata > Mammalia > Dasyuromorphia > Myrmecobiidae > Myrmecobius > Myrmecobius fasciatus. The sequence continues at coordinate 58,151 of JAJPUD010004544.1, read as the reverse complement.
CTGTCTCTTTCCTTCTTTCTCTCCCTCTCTCGCTATCCACCCTCATTTCAATCTGTTGTAAAGTCTTATTAATTTTATCTTCATAGCATCTCTTTTATGATAACTCCTCTTCTCTGATATTGCCGTTATTCTTGTTGCAAGTCTTCATCATCTCATGAGTCAACTATTGAAATAATCTGCCTTTTCCCATTCCAGTCCTTCCTCCCCTCAGCTGTCAAATTATTCCTCCCCTAAAGTACAGATTTGATTATATTAAACATCTACCACCCACCCATCTTTCTTTTCTTTTTTTTTCAGGTTTTCTCATTATTATTATTGCTTAATGAGTACACACACATACATACATACACATCAGAAGGACAAAATATTTTCTTACATACAGGCTGCCCTCCAACATGTATATGAGATTAAGGAAATATTATTGAAAAGATGTGTTCTGTTGAAGATATCTTTCTTTTTTTAATGCGATAAATAGCCTGTTTTAGTCTAAAGTAGCCAAATTATATCTTATCAGAGTTCTACTGATGTTTTGTTTGTTTTGGTTTGGGGAGGGGGGGTTGTGATCACACTCCCTTTGAAAATCCACTTTTTTATTCAATAAATTATTTAACAAATATTTATATGGTAGGAACTGTGCAAAGTGCTGAAGGTACTATAGTAGGAATATAGTTCTCAAGAGTTTTCCTTTTTACCTTTTTATGTTTCTCTTGAGTTCTCTATTTGGAGGTCAAATTTTTTGTTCAGATCAGGTCTTTTCATTAGAAATAGGTGAAATTCTCCTGTATCATTGAATGACCATCTTCTTCCCTGGAAGATGATGCTCATTCTAGCTGGATAACTTATTCTTGGCTGTAATCCAAGTTCTTTTGCCTTTCGGAATATCTGGTTCCAGGCCCTTCGATCCTTCAATGTGGAAGCTGACAGATCCTGTGTAATTCTAATGACAGTTCCTCGGTATTTGAATTGTTTCTTTCTAGCTGCTTGCAATATCTTTTCCTTGGTGCGATAGTCCTGAAATTTGGCCACGATATTCCTTGGGGTTTTAATTTTGGGGTCTCTTTCTGGAGGTGATCGGTGAATTCTTTCAATGCCAATTTTGCCTTCTGATTCTAAAACATCAGGGCAATTCTCTTTCATGATTTCCTGGAAGATAGCATCCAGGTTCTTTTTTTCATCGTGGCTTTCAGGGAGTCTGATAATCCTTAAATTGTCTCTCCTGGATCTGTTTTCCAAGTCAGTTGTTTTTCCTAGGAGATATTTCATATTTTCTTCTATTTTTTCATTTTTTTGTTTTTGTTTAACTGATTCTTGAAGTCTTATTGAGTCATTTACTTCTATTTCTTCAATTTTAATTTTTAAAGTATTATTTCCTTCAGTTATCTTTTTAGCTCCTTTTGTAGCTGGCCAATTGAGTTTCTTGATTCAATGCATTCTTTTTCCATTTTGCCAGTTTTATTTTTCAGTGAATTGTTGTCTTTTTCCAATTCACCAATTTTGTTTTTCAGTGAATTGTTGTCTTTTTCCAATTCACCAATTTTGTTTTTCAGTTCACCATTTTAATTTTCCAGTGAACTGGTGATTTTTTCCAATTCACCAATTTTGTTTTTCAGTGAACTGTTTTCTTTTTCCAATTCACCAGTCCTATTTTCCAGTTTTTGATATTTCTGTTGCCCTGATCTCAATTTATTTCCCCATTCTTCTTCTAGCTCTCTTTTGAGATTCTTAATGCAATCATCCAGGTAAGCCTTTTGAAAGGGAGACCAACTTAAGTCTGCCGTTGTGGCTTCATCTGGGATTGTTTTCATAATGTCAGGATCTGGGGACTGTTCTATTTTTTCTCCGTAAAAGCTTTCTATGGTGAGAGCTCTCTTCTGCTTCTTGCTCATGATTTAAAGTTGGGATATTGGTCAAAAGCCGAGAAAACTGCAACAATTTGTATTTGCCCTGGGGCAGTTTGCCGAGTTGACTTCTGGTCTGAGGCTGGTCGGGCTAGATTCGCACTAGGACCACGTTTTCAGCTGCTCTCGATCCACCCTTTTCCAAAGGCAGATCTGCCAAAGCACCTGCCCGCAAGCAGAGCAAAGTGGCCCAGGCGTCTCCCAGGGGCTTCCTGGGTGCCCAAAATCCGCCCCTCTATCGCAGCCCTGACTTCCGCCCCGGCTGGAGTCTGATGGCGACCAGCGGCCGATTTCCCCTGAGGCTAACCTTCTCTGGAGTTCTTTCAAGGTAGATCTTTGATAGAAGTGCGTTGTAGTCCAAATGCTTGGCGGGGCCCTCACTCAGAAACCAGTTGGAAGGCTTACTTTGTCTGGGTTTGAGGGAATGTCCCGGGAGTTCACAGAGAAAGCTGTCCGCAGTTCGCCATCTACACCCACCCATCTTTCAATAGACACTAGCACTTCTAGGATCAAATATAAAAATCTACTTTTTGGCGTTTAAATCTGACTGTCCTCTCCCAAATCTCTCCCAATCAGCATTGTGCATCAAGTGACACTATTCTCGTTTTTGTTTTTTTGTTTTTTTTATTTTTTTTTTCTTGAACAAGACATTACATCTCCCAACACTGAATTTTCATGGCTGTCTTCCATGCCTGGAACTCTCTTTCACCTTCTTTCTAACTCCTGCCTAGTCCTAGCTAAAGAAACCTTTCTTGTTATTCTTTATGATTGATCCCATATATATTATCTTGGTACATAATTGTTTTCATGTTATCTTCTTCATTGGATGGTGAGCTACTTGAGTGCAGGGATTGTCTTTTGCTTAATGCAGTGCTTAGCACACAGTACTTACTGCTTGTTGACTAATTATGGTGAAATCTACATTTAGTTAGGTGATTTGGTAATAGTTGGAGGACCAGACCCAATTATTGAATAATTCATGGCACTCTTGAGGAAGGGCTTTGGTGGAGTCTCAAAGGGCTTTTCCCTGATACTGTTTTATTCAACATTTTAAGAAATTATTTAAAAACAGTTACAGTATTTTTATCAAATTGGCAGTGAGAAATCTGGAAGGGACTCTTGGCTAACAGAATTGGGTTCTAAAACGTTGACAGGCTGGGGAAAAAAACCCAAGTCTAATAATTTAAGAATTTAGGGATCAATGAAAAGTTCTAGGTTTGGGATCATCAACTTCACAAATAAAGGGTAAAAAGAATGTGATTAAAGAAGCCTTGACATGAAAAGGAACTACAAGTTTTAATGCATCATGAATTCAATATGAGTTAACAATATGATGTGAGAGCCCATTAAAATATTCTTAGACTGCTAGAGTAGGCCAAACAAAGGAACCAATATTCCCAATGTATTCTGTCCTGTTAAGATCACATTTCAAACATTGGGATCAGTTTGGAACATAATGTTTTTAAAAGAATGTGAACAAGAAAAGAACATTTAAAAGAACATTCCACAGCAAGGGAAATTCTAAACCAGGTCACCTGAAGATTGATTGACAGAATTGGAGCTCTTTAACCCAACAATGAAAAAAGAAAAGAGAAAGATGTGATTACTATTATCAAATATGTAAAAAGTTTTCATGTGCAAGCATAATTGGTTTTTTTCTATTTAGTTTCAGAGAGCAAAACAAAAAAATAGTGAATGTTGTTGGGAGACAAGTTAATTCAATTAAAGGGAAAAACCTATTAATAATCAAAGAACTGTTTCAAAAATGCAGTGGGTTGCCTCGAGCATGCTATTTCTTAACAAATAAAAGCTGGATGACGCATGATGGAACCCTTATGGAGGGGAAACCTGCTTCAAGGAAAGGTTGAACTAGAATGACACCCAAAATTCCAATTTAATCAAACACTTAGAGGCTAAAATGCTATGATAATCTCTAAGATTGGCAGGCTCCCTTTGCTAGTGTCTAGGGTTACCTCTAAGAAGGGAGCTATGAATCCATTAGACAACTGGGAAAAAACAACAGATAATGTAGATAACCAACCCAATCAAAAAAGGGCAGCGCAGCCTCTCATGCCAATGCAAGACCTGAGAGATTCTTTATCAAGGGACTCCAGGTCATAAAATGCTGTGAAATGGAATGCTGCTCTTAGACTTCTGAGACTTGCCTGCTACCAAGTGCCTAATGTTTGTTTATTAAATGAGGTCAAATAAAAGAATATAGGCAAAGTGTTTTGCAAACCTTAAAATGGTATATTAAAATCATCTATCATTATTATTATTACATTGCTTTCTTTAAATAAAACTTCCTATTCACTGCTATCCCATAAAAAAGGGGAACATGAAGGCCAGTTTACTCTGCTGACTAATGAAGTAAGATTTTTCTTGGTTTCTGGGTCATAGCTTGAGCCAATAAAAATATATGGCCATTGAAAGAATTGGGTATTGCCGACACAAAAAATTTACTAAATGATAAACAAGAATGCATATATGGTCTAGTTAGAGAGTAATAAAATTTCTAACCTTTGTACCTGGAGAAATGAATGGAATGCCTTTTCCCTTTCTTTTGCCTTGCCATTTTTTACCTACACTTTCTTGTGGAAACAGAAATGCCTTCTGAGAAACACCAACTGGAGGCAACCTATTTATGAAGAAATATGATTTTGAAAATATCAATAACAATTTACATTTATTTATTTATTTTTAAAATTATTTTACTTTGTCATTTTAAAATAAGGCTTCTTAGTAAAGATAACATTTTGAGTTGGAAAAACTCTATGGATGATTAAGTCAAGGCTATCTTTGGCAAGGCCATTCTATTCTAAAACTCAAGAAGGCATCTCAAATATTAGCAGTTAGTATGAATAAGTCAGATCTATCACTTGGCTGAATTTATGTGACAAACAGCTAACAGAATTACGAGATTTTTAAAAATTGTTACTATAAAGAAAAATAATGTGATCATTTGTCTAATAAAGAAGAATCATTAAATAGCCAAGGTTAAATATACTAAAAAAGCTGGTCTTTATTTAATTAAATTGTTCATAGTCATTTCACTTAAGAGGCTCCTGTTAATGATTTGCTTGGTTAAATTTTGTTTTCTTTTTTTGACACAAAAGGTTGTATTTTTGTAAATCTTAAGCCTCTTCTTGGAGGTGACTCTACCTCTCATTCTTCACTTCCACCTAAAGTAAAATTCATACTCAACTCATTCATACTTTTTCATATATATAAATATATATATATATATATATATATGTAGAGAGAGAGTGAAACAGACAGACAGACAGACACAGGCAGATAGAGGGGTAAGTGCAATGAGCTTAAGAGACAGGATATTTGGACTGACATTTACTAGCTTTGTAATGGACAAGTCACTTAACCTCAATTTTCTCATCCATAACATGAAAAGAAGAATATTAACTGCTATCTTACTAAGTCACTATGTAAAAAAATCATTTAACCTTACAGCAACAAATTTATGGGAACTATTATGGGGCTGATAGGTCACTCTGTCATAAAAGTTCTTTATTAAAATGATACCATTTTAAAATTTACCAAATTTTAAAACTTAGTCTATAAGTAGGACAAAACTCAACAATGTCATGACATTTCTAAAAATAATGAATTTTCACTTAAAACCTAAGTTCTACAGGCTCTGCTTAGTAGAACAGTTTATCTTTTCATCTAGCACACTGATTCTTTATAATGAAACCTGAAATAAGAATACATTACATACTAATGAAATATAGTTGTCCTAATGCCACTTATACATTGATTCTATTTATGCTGATAACCTCAGTTATTACAGTTTAAAAGTAGTTATTACAGTTTAAAAATGAGCAAGACCTAGAGAAAGAGCCTGCATGTTACATTATATCATGTCTTGAATAAAGCATAGATTTTTAAAAGGGGTTGATTTGTGCAGGATGGTGTTCTAAAATCAAAATATATATATGATTTCTATATATATGTATATATATATATATATACATGAGCACGCGCACACACACACACACACACACACACACACACAGTTCTCTTCTTTTCCAATGGAAAAAAAGGATACCATGTAAATGAAAACAGTACTAGATTAGGAATCAGGATAATAAGGTAAAAGTTCCAGCTCCATATTCAGGAACTAATGTTTGTGACTTGTTATGCATTGGGAAAGATCTAGCTTTAAAAAGCCAAGGTTACCCACTGTATCCAGGGCCTTTTCCAGTTGCCCTGACCTATGTCTTGCCCCTAAACTTAACTACTATGATCATCAGTGTCCTTACCTGAAAAATAAAAATAATCTTTGTATGCTATTTCTATATCTGGAATGTCATAAAAATCAAAAATACTTTCCCAAACTGTAAAACTATAAGAGTTAGAGGCAAGGCAAGCATCTCTTCCCACTCCCTTAATCAGAATGCTGCTTGGAAACATATCCTCAGTTGACCCTGAAGTTCAATCTGGCATCCCTTTCTGACTTAATGGGAAATTGGGGGAAAAAAGAGATGGGGATTAGAGTTCTGATTTCATTGGTATAGGAAACTCTCAAATGAGGAAATTTCCTCTACCACGGCAAATAATTCTCTGTAATCAAACTCTGAAAGTTTAAGAATTCTGCCTCACTACAACTGACTGTGACATGAAAAAGAGGCAACTTTCCTCTCCCATTCAGAGAAATTAAATAACTTGTCCAGGATCACATAACCAATATATGACAAAGTCAGGACATGAAATCTAGACTTCCTGATTTCAAAGATAGCTCAATCTACTATATTATCCTGAAAAAGGATACCTTGTAAGTTTAAAGCAAAACCCAACTCAGAATATGGAGATTATAGCTAATTCTTCAAAAGACAGTTCTACTTTGACAATTTTCTATGAGACTGAAATTGAAAAATATATCAAAAGGACAATAATCCTTTGAGGATCTAATAATCTTTATCATCTAGCGAAAACAGCTTAGACAGTAAAGGATGTGTGGTGTAGCTATGTCATGAAGACAATTATTTAAGTTATTTGCCTATAATGATAAAGATTTTGTGTCCCCAAGGGATTGGGAGAAGATATAGTAGTGCTTCAGTGAGTCTTTCAGACGACATACCTTTCTCCATAGAAGACCTGGTATCTCATGGAAATGTTACAGTATAACCACAATGGTTTCTCTCTTCTATTCATTTTTCCTTTATTACTTTCAGTCCCCTTAACTTCCACTTTTCCCCCTTTCTGCTGCCCTTCATCACCTTTTCCTATTACTCCAATTTTTTCAGTCTCTTCAATTTGCCCTTTCCCTATTCTAGTTACTCCATTATTTCCTCATTCAGTTCAATTCAACCCAATGAGCACCAATTTTTATATTCTACACTGCATTAAATACTTCAGAGATTACAAAAGAAGCAGGAATCAAAGCCCCTGATCTTAAAGAGTTTATAATTAAGTTGAGGAAAGATAATGTATGCAAGAAGACACTTGCTGAATCAAATTGAGTACAACTGGAGAACTGAGACAAATAGTAAGCAATATAGTTCAAACTATATACATAAATGCTGAATGCCTACAAAGTATGGGATGGCTAGGTTAAGGCAAAGAGGAACATATTAATGAATACAAAAATTAGTTTCTTTAAATTGTGGTGAGTTTATTTAGACTCTGACCAATTTGATCAACATCCTTCTCAGAGTATGACTCCTTGTTGACAGAGCATAGTCAAATCCTTGTTGATTTTCAGTGAATGCTGCTACCCCACTTTCAAGGAGGCTGGGACTCAGAAATACTGATTCATGTCATAAGATCTGCCTTCATTGTGGTAGTCTAATAACATGAATGATAAATAGCTTTCAGTCCATTTTCCCTCTAGCTTTTTCCCTGCATCTTTCTTGTCAAAGAGTCTTGGGGAATAGTAGGGAACTCTTCTCCCTTCCAGGTAATGGTAATATAAGAGAGAAACAAAACTTTTCCCTAACTCCAAAAGGATGAATGCTTATGGAAAAAAAAGGCATGATACAAATGGCAAAAAAAGGAGAAATAAAAAGATTTGAAAGCAATTTGTCACTTTCTTTAAGGCTGACAGAGAAATGGTTTTTCTGATGTCTGTCCTCCTGAGTCCTATGCAACTAAGTGTCTTGAGGATAGCATCAATCCACTAAAAAACAATCAAGAGTTATCTATGTCTTCTTAACAAGATACTAGTAGACACATGGGTATGTCTATATTTAATAAGATAAAAGCTATGTTTTCATGCCCACACTTCATAGGGGAATAGACGTGCTCATCAAATTGATTGGGCAGGTCTAGGGGGAGTCTCTTCTGAACTTAGTTATGTCCTTTGTCTATGTTTGGCATCAGGCTTTTATTTCTATGCTTATGACGTGGGGAAAGTCAATGAAAAACTAATGAAAAAATATGACTCAAAAGTAAGAAATAAGAAAAAATGGGGATTGTAAATTATTAGAAGCCTCATACCTCTATATCCTAAATAAATGGAGTCAGAAAATGCTGGTCATGGCTAAAATTCTAATAATAATAATGATAATGATACAAAAATTAAGACTGAATCATTCAACTTTCAAAAATAAATGAAATTACATTCTAATAGATAGGATATGACTAGCTGTCAATGTGGGAATCATTTCCAAGTCAATTGTCTATATACAATGCAACTTGTTAAGAGTAAAAAATCAAAACAGATACCAAATTAGCTGAATAAAAATGTGCAGATGATAGAAGATAATTCTTTTATTGACAACTCTAACTTGACTTATTTGATCAAGCTGCTGATACTAAAATATGGAATAGGGATGCAATAAAGACATTGGTAACCTATCACCATTTCCAAAGGAATTTAACTAATATATAATTAATACAAAAAGGAAAGTCTACCTCACTCAGCTAATATTTTAATTTTTGTCAAGCAAAACCACATAGCACTCAATGGCAACACCAGTTTTAGAGTATAAACTCTTTTTGTAAAAATTGAGTGAGATAGATGACAAATTATGAGCAGTATCATTACATAAGATATTAAGCAAGAGAGGGAAAAATAACTTTACATTCAGTTTGGTGAGATGTTCAATTAATAATAGATAATATTTATAAGCTTTAAGGTTTGTTAAACATTTAACATATATTCTCTCATTTGATACTCTCACCCTGTAGGATGGATGCCATTATAATCACTTTTTTACAGGTGAAAAACTAAGACAGAGAGGCTGAATATTTATCTAGGGTCATACAGCTATTATGTGTTTGAAACAAAATTCATACTCAAGTCTTCCTCTCTAGATCCAGCATTCTATTTACCATATGACATTGGTACTGATTAGGCCAAATCATCCTGAGTATATATAAGAAAGATACTAGAAAGTGGACAACAACCACATGAAAAATTTAAAAGCTCAGATTCTTTTTTTTTATTTTAAAGCTTTTTATTTGCAAAACATATGCACGGATAATTTTTCAACATTGACCCTTACATAGCTTTGTGTTTCAAATTTCCCACTCTTTCCCCCCACCTCCTCCCCTAGATGGCAAGCAATCCAATATATGTTATACATGTTAAAATATATGTTAAATCCAATATATGTAAACATTTATACAATTCTCTTGCTGCACAAGAAAAATCAGATCAAAAAGGAAAGTAAATGAGTAAGAAAACAAAATGTAAGCAAATGACAAAAAGAGTGAGAATGATCCACATTCAGTCCCCAAGTCCTTTCTACGGGTATAGATGGCTCTCTCCATCACAAGATCATTGAAACTGGCATCAGTCATCTTATTGTTGTTAAGAGCCACATTCATCAAAAGTGATTGTCATATGATAGTGATGTTGCCATGTACAATGATCTCCTGGTTCTGCTCATTTCACTTAGCATCAGTTCATGTAAGTCTCTCCAGGCCTCTCTGAAATCATACCACTGATCATTTTTTATAGAACAATAATATTCCATAACATTCATATACCATAATTTATTCAGCCATTCTCAAACTGATGGGCATCCACTCAGTTTCCAGTTTCTTGCCACTACAAAAAGGGCTGCCACAAACATTTTTGTACATGTGGATCCCTTTCCCTCTTTTAAGATCTCTTTGGGATATAAGTCCAATAGAAACACTGCTAGGTCAAAGAGTATACACAGTTTGATAACTTTTTGAGCACAGTTCCAAATTGTTCTCTAGAACGGTTGGATCCATTCACAATTCCACCAACTGTGTATTAGTGTCCCAGTTTTACCACATCCCCTCCAACATTCTTCATTATCTTTTCCTGTCATCTTAGCCAATCTGACAGGTGTGTAATGGTATCTCAGAGTTGTCTTAATTTGCATTTCTCCGATCAATAGTGATTTGGAGCACCTTTTCATATAAGTACAAATAGTTTTAATTTCTTCATCTGAAAATTGTCTGTTCATATCCTTTGACCATTTATCGATTGGACAGTGGCTTGAATTCTTATAAATTTGAGTCAATTCTCTATATATTTTAGAAATAAGGCCTTTTTTTAGAACCCTTAAATGTAAAAATGTTTTCCCAAATTTATTGCTTCCCTTCTGATCTTGTCTGCATTAGTTTTGTTTGTACAAAAACTTTTAAACTTAATATAATCAAAATTATCTATTTGGTGTTTAATTATGAGTTCCAGTTCTTCTTTAGACACAAATTCCTTCCTTTTCCACAGATCTGAGAGGTAAACTATCCCTGCTTATAATATCACTTTTTATGTCTAAATCATAAACCCATTTTGACCTTATCTTGGTATGTGGTGTTATGTGTGGGTCAATGCCTAGTTTCTTCCATACTGGTTTTCAATTTTCCCAGAAGTTTTTGTCAAATAGTGAGTTCTTATCCCCAAAGCTGGGGTATTTGTGTTTGTCAAACACTAGATTGCGATAGTTATTGACTCTTTTTGTCCTGTGATCCTAACCTATTCCATTGATGAACTATTCTATTTCTTAGCCAGTACCAATGGTTTTGATGGCTGCTGCTTTAAAATATAGTTTTAAGTCTGGGACAGCTAGGCCACCTTCATTGGCATTTTTTTTCATTAGTTCCCTTGAAATTCTTGACCTTTTGTTCTTCCAGATGAACTTTGTTATTATTTTTTTCTAGGTCTGTAAAATAACTTCTTGGGAGTTTGATTGGTATGGCACTAAATAAGTACATTAATTTAGGTAGTATTGCTATTTTTATTATATTTGCTCAGCCTACCCATGAGCATTTGATATTTTTCTGATTAGATATGACTTTGTATGGAAAGTGTTTTGTAGTTGTGTTCTTACAGTTCCTGACTTTCCCTTGGCAGATAGATTCCCAAATATTTTATACTATCAACAGTTATTTAGAATGGAATTTCTTTTTGTATCTCTTGCTGCTGTACTTTGTTGGTAATATATAAAAATGCTAATGATTTGTGTGGATTTATTTCGTATCCTGCAACTTTGCTAAAGTTGTGAATTGTTTCTAATAGTTTTTTAGTTGAGTCTCTGGGGTTCTCTGTGTATACCATATATCATCTGCAAAGAGTGATAATTTGGTTTCCTCATGACCTACTCTAATTCCTTTCACCTCTTTTTCTTCTCTTATTGCCAAAGCTAACATTTCTAGTACAATATTGAATAGTAATGGTAATAGTGGGCAACCTTGTTTCATTCCTGATCTTATTGGGAATGGTTCTAGTTTATCTCTATTATATGTGATGCTTCCTGGTGGTTTTAAAAAGATGCTACTGATCATTTTAAGGAAAAGTTCATTTATTCCTATGTTCTCTAGTGTTTATAAATAGGAATGGGTGTTGGATTTTATCAAATGCTTTTTCTGCATCTATTGAGATAATCATATGATTTTTACTAGGTTGGTTATTGATATAGTTTATTATGCTAATAGTTTTCCTAATATTGAACCAGCCCTGCATTCCTGGTATAAATCCTACTAGACTATACTGTATTATCCTGGAAATGACTTTTTGTAATCTTGTTGCTAATATTTTAAGATTTTTGCACCAATGTTCATTAGGGAAATTGGTCTATAATTTTCTTTCTCTGTTTTCACCCTACCTGGTTTAGCTATCAACACCATGTCTGTGTCATAAAAGGAATTTGGTGGGATTCCTTTCCCTATTTTTTCAGATAGTTTATATATCATTGGAATTGTTATTTAAATGTTTGGTAGAATTCACATGTAGGGGCAGCTAGGTGGCGCAGTGGATAGAACACTAGCCTTGAAGTCAAGAGGACCTGAGTCTCAAATACTTAACATTTCCTAGCTGTGTGACCCTGGGCAAGTCACAACCCCAACTGCTTCAGCAAAAAGAAAAAAAAAAGAATTCACATGTAAATCCATCTGGTTCTGGAGATATTTTCTTAGGGAGTTGGTTAATAGAAAAGCTAAGATACTTATTAGAAACTCTTACTATAGGTGACATGGAACCATCAAATCAAGACTGTAACTTTGGATATCTCCTGAGGGCAGATTAAAGATGATAGAATGAAAAGTCCTAACTGCCAAACCTCCCCCCAAATCACTCCTACATAATGAATATAAAAAACATCAAATAGAATTCTGAATGAGAAGCCTAAGAAAAAGTTATAGTAAACCATTTTTCCAGCCCAGGAAAACTTAGGAAGACTGAGAGGTCTACAGACTCTAAGGTAGAGGCTGACTAGGAGTGTAGCATGAAGCCTCACTGGCTGTGTGCTGGAGAACAAAAGCAATGCTCAGGGACTGATATACTTGATCACCAGGGGACACTGACTCAGTTATGGCAACAGGATCAGGTGCTGTTGAAAGCTCTATCACCCATTACCCAGCCTTGGGTTGCATTTCCAGGGTGCAGAGGGATAGATACAGTAACAAAGGAATAGACGCACTAACTGCGTAAGGGCCAGAGTGCAGAACAGATAATATTGGCAGTGGCCAGATTTGAATGAATCACATGAATCAAACTAAATTAGAAGTATTTAGGCTTCCAGATTAGACTGTTAAGGCAGAAAGTCACAAAAGACAAGCTCAGAGTAGTCATCCCTCCACTTAGAAGTGAACAGAGCTCAATTCTAATATAACATTCAAAAGCAAAAAGTAGGCTGAAAAAATGAACAAACAACAACAAAAAAGAACATGACCATAAAAACTGCTATGGTGGCAGGTTAGCTCAAGAAAAAATCTTTTTTTTAAAAAAGGCAGATTGAACATAAGTCCAACAAGAATTTCCAAGAAAATTAAAGAAATTTTAAAAATACAAAAATATTTAAATCAAATAAGTAGATGGAAAAATTGTAGGAGTACATGTTAGATGTAGAAGTAGATGATAAAGTAGATACCATAGAGGCAGTCAGAATCGGCAGAATTTAACAATATGTTATTAACAAGAGGCACACCGAAACACAAAGACACACCAAGATAAAATAAGGGGCTAGTACAGAATCTATTTTGCTTTAGCTGAAGTTAAAAAGGAGTGGTTAGCAATCATGATCTCAGACAAAGCAGAAGTGAAATAGATCTAATTAAAAAAAGATACACAGGGAAACTATATTTTGTTAAAAAGATACCATAAATAATGTATTAATATCAATACTTAACATGTATGAACAAAATAGTGTAGTGTCCAAATTACTGAAGAAAAAGTTAAACTGAGTTATAGGAAGAAAGAGAGAGTAAAACTAAAAAAAGAGGGACCTTAATTTAACCCTCTTACATATAGATAAATTTAACAATAAAATAAACAAACAAACAAACAAAAAGAAATTGAGGAGGTAAATAGAATTTTAGAAAAGCTGGATGTGATAGTCTTCTGGAGAATAGTGAATGGAAATAGAAAGGAGCAACATCTATTTCTTGGTTATACCTTCATGAAAACTGACCATGTATTAGAGTATAAAACCCTCACAGACAAATGCAGAAAAGCAGTATTTAACTGTAACCTTTTCAGATGAAAATGCAATAAAAATTATATTCAATAAATGGTCTTTGAAGCATGGACTTAAAATTTATTGAAATCTAAATCATCTAATCTTAAAGAATGAATCAAAGAATAGATCCTTCATTAAGGATAATGACAACACAACATACCGAAATTTGTGGGATGCAGCCAAAACAGTACTTAGAGGGAAATTTATATCTCCAAGCACTTACTTAAGAGAGAAAAAGAACAGATAAACAAATTGGAATGCAATTACAAAACTAGAAAAACAATAAATTAAAATCCCCAATTAAACACCAAAATAGAAATCCTAAAAATCAAAGAGATTAATAACATAAAAAGAAAAAAATGAAGTAGTAAATAGTACTAGGAGTTGGTTTTAAGGGGGAAAACGATAAAATAGGTAAACATTTGCTAATTTGATTTAAAAACAAAAAAGAAAAAATTATCAATATCAATAACAAAAAGGGTAAATGCATAACAAAAGAAGATATTATCAAAGTAATTACTGAGAAAGATTTTTTCTAACTTGATGCCAATAAAACTGACAATCTAAATGAAATGGATGAATATGAACAAAATATTTTTATCATTATCTTTTCCTATCATCTTAGCCAATCACAGAGGTGTGAAGTGGTACCTCAGAGTCTGACATTTATTTTTATAAGATTTTGATTTCCATTTTTTCTCCCTCCCTCTCCTCCCCTCCTTTCCCCTCCCCCATCCCCAAGACCACAATCAATCTAATATAGATTACATATCAATCTAGTCAGCAAGAGATGTCAGTTGCATATTATCAGGCCCAGACTTCCTCAACTTGGTATTGGACCTCAAATACGGAAAGAGATTTTTATGCATTAAAAGAAAACAATTAGCAGAATATAAACCAGATTACAAGATTAGGTAATCTGATTTCTAATTGGAAGAGAGATTGGGACTTTGCAAGTTGGGAGGGGGAGTAAACAGGTATAATTCCCTGACATCAGAAAACAGGTGCCCTATTACTCCAAATATCTTTATTCAATCAAAAGAACAAGAAAATTAATTGATTTGTATTGGGTCAATTTTCAGATATGACATATGATTTGCTTGAGATATATAATTATGAGAAAACTACTTGCCTCAATCTTCAGATCTGACTATTTCTGACTGAGTATAACCCAGGTCTTTAGTTAAGCATTAAGCAAATCTGCTCTTGAAGCAACAGGCAAGGTTGGTCCAGCTTCTTAACTAGGGTGGGCTAGGTTCAAACAATTCAATATAGTTTTCTTGCAATTCCCACAATTGAATAAAATTTTCTCACAAGACAGAAATTGAACTAGACCTATAATTGAATAAAAAAGGAACTGAACTAGATCTAGAATTGAGGGACAAGATGGAGTAAAGTGTGGTTCACTCAGTTCCCACTTTTGGCAAGACAAGCCAATATAATAAAAATGACAACATTATTTAATTTTATTATTCAATGCCACATCAAACTACCAGAGAATTATTTCATAGAGCTATATGTACAAAAAAACTTATAGCAGTTTTTTCTACAGTAGCAAAGAACTGGAAATGGAGAGAATGCCCATCAACTGAGAAATAGCCAAACAAGATAAAGAAGACCATTACACTTAAGAGAAATAATACAGATGATTTCAGAAAAACCTGGAAAGACTTAAATGAACTGATGCAAAGTGAAGTTAACAGACCAGCAGAACAATGTACATACTAATAGTCATATTCTAATGATAATCAACTGTTGCATTCCTATTGATATAATGAAACACAATAATTCCTTTAACTGTATTTTAAAAGCTTATTTTAAAAACATATGCATAAATAATTTACAATATTCATTCTTGCAAAACTTTGTGTTCAAAATTTTTTCCCTCCTTTCCCCTCCCTCCCTTCCCTAGATGGCAAGCTATCCAATATATGCTAAACATGTGCAATTCCTCAATATGTACTTCCACAACCAACATGCACAAGAAAAATCAGATCAAAAAGGAAAAAATGAGAAAGAAAACAAACAACTAGCAAACAACAACCAAAAAAGTAAAAAATGCTATATTTTGATCCACACACAGTTAGTGCCCTCAGTCCTCTCACTGGGTTCAGATGGCGCTCTTCATCTCAAACCCTTGGCACTAGCCTGAATCACTTGACTGCTGAAAAGAGCCACGTTGGTCCACAATAATTCCAAAAGACTTATGATGAAAAATGCTATTCACATCCAATTAAGAGAAATAATAGACTCCAAAAACAGATTGAAGAATATTTTTCTCTCTATTTTTTTGCTTCTTCTCCCCCAATATGGTTAATATGGAAATAGACTTTGCATGGCTTTAATGTATAATTGACATTATATTTCTTGCCTTCTTGATGGGTGGAATTGAGGTTAAGAGGAGAGAATTTGGAACTGAAAATAAAAATTATTAAAAAATATCTAAGACTAGTTTCTGTTGTGCTTTAGGATAACTTAGAAAAGGCACAAAAAGAAATAAAGATAGGAAGAACAGCTATATTAGACCAGATAGACTCAGAGACAATGCATGCTGGAGTAGACATAATTTTGAGGGTTCTGAGGGATCTTAAGATATTTTAAAGAGAATATAATAAATATTAAAGAAAAATCATTATTACTGTCAAAAATAGTTAATCAAGAAAATATCAATACTTATTTTTTTCTTATACCTACTTTTCCATCTTAGCAATATCATTCTAATAATCTTCATAGAATTACATAGTCAGGTAATTACAAATGTCAGGTAAAATACGGTATCTTTTGCGGATATGTTAAAACTATGCAAGATTCCTTGAAAGATGAAATGATAGAGAGAACTTTGCTGGATAACCTTAGGATTATTAGAATCAAGAGAGGCATAAAATAAGGAGACATATGCATATCATGTATGTTTACTAATAGTAGTCCATTACAGAATTCAAATAGAAAAGGGAATTTCTATAAATTATGAGGTCCTTCAGAGAATACTATTTGAGGATGAGATTGTACTGACTACATCAAGTCTAAGAGCATTGCAGAGACTACTTTTTGAGGCATAATCACCTAAAATCATGCTGACCATCCAAATAGGAAAAAAGTAAATAAGAGTCTACAGAACTGGTTCATTAGGGCACACATCTTGGGTAGACACTATAAATGGATAATGAATTGGAACCAGTACTGGAAAGGAAGTAAAGTGGTTGGTTTGCATTTGGAAAACTGAGGAAAAAATGTAAGCCCTCTTTCTAATATCAATAGTCTTCCAGTGATACTAAATGTTTACAAAATACATAGTTTCTGAAGAACTGAAGTTAAATGTCTCTCAAAGAACAGTAGAGAAGTACATGATGGGCATGAGTAGACTTTAGTGAATCAATTAATAAAGAATTTATTAATCAACTATCATAAGAGAGACACTGTCCTAAGTACTGGGAATACAAAAAAGATTTTTAAAAAATTACCTATTCTCAAGAAGTTCATAGTCTCATGAAAGAAACAACATGAACACAACTATGTACAAACAAATTATTAGCTGAATAAATTAGAATCTCCAAGGGAAGACACAAAAATTAAGGAAGACTGGGAAAGTCTTCTTTCAGAAGATGGGACTTTCACTGACACAAGGAAGACAAGGAAGCAAAGAAGTGGAGACAAAGGAGTGCCTGTATCAAGTATCAACAATGCACCACAACACTGAAAAAGTTTTGCCTTTTTTTTTTAAACAATACTGGCTCCTTAAGAGTGACTCCCTCAAAAATCATTTTTCTATTGTGCCCAACCCATCCTTCTGGAGCATCTTTTACACAGTAGACCAAAAGGATTATGATTTAGTGTAAAGAGTGGTGGATTTGTCATCAGGTGATCCTGAATCTGAGTCCCAAGTCTGATTCCACAGGTAAATCACTTAGCCTATGGGTCTTAGTTATTCCATTTGTAAATGGAAATAATAATATTTGGACTATCTCTTTCACAGGGTTATTATGAAAATAAAAGTAATTTATAAACTTTAAAGTGTTATACACATGTATTATATATGCACATGATTGGCTATTCTTAATGATAACAACCAAGGCAGATCTAGTGTAACAGAATTTGACGAATCTTTTTATTCTTTATAAAGTTTATAAATAAACATAATAACCATCAAGAAAAGTACATATGCCCACATACAAAATAAAAAGGCAAAATCTTACATAAAACCCTTAGCATATAGCAAAGTTAAATAAATCAGCACAAATAAACAAACAAAAACTTACTTGTTCTATGTTTCCTCCCAACTTCATTTGAAAGTTTTGCTATCTTTGTCTTGGTCTTTTTTAAATTAAATAGATACGTACAGTCATAGACCAATCTGTCTGTATATATGTAGTTTCTCCTGGTTCTGCTGATTCTGAACTTGGTTCTGGCTCAATTTCTATCTATTTATTATGCTGAGCCTTAACCCCACAGATTATTTTGCTGTGGATATCTTGCTTTTCTCTTCCCATAAATAAGTCTTTACTAATTACTTCTACAATCCCAATGTCAGGTTGTACCATGCTTGAATACAATGCTGCCCTCTACTCGAATTTCTATATACTCTGTTGCTTGGTAAAATGTGCAGTGTACCTAATAGCAAACTATTTACAGTAGAGGTTATATAGTCAAATATTCATAAGGTTGTTTTTCTCAATAAAATTTCACAATGTGCCAATCTTCTCTTACAAGATACTATCAACAATTTATAGTTGATGCTGCGCCATCAATCACTATGACAGTCCATTAGAACTTCACTCCACAATGTAACAAGAAAAGGCAAATGCACAATAACTAGAGTATGTTTTCTCCACTGTAACAATGGCAAATATATCTGACACGTGGAACTCTCATAATTGAGCTTAAAGACACCTTCGATATTCACTATTTAGCAGAAACTTCTTTTCCTCTCTCTGCTCTCTACTTTGTTCTTTCTCTTTCTCAATGCTAGCACAGCAGGGAAGAAATGTTGATTTCTGTGCCATTCTGAAAAGTGCTGGTACAGATGTTATTCACCCTTTTAATGCCAATAAGCAAGCAATGCTTGTTAATAGTACCATAAGCTGATACCATGAGCAGCTAAATAAAGTCTGTGAAAGTTAACACTAACAGAGAAATAAAAACACTTCTATAGCAAATGAGAAAATATTCCAAGAGCCATTTTTTAAAAGTGGAATCATTGGCAGAGATAATAAGTATATATTCCTACTTGACAAATTGATTTTGAAATCCAACATAATTTTTTGAGAATTTTAAATAACATTTATTGCAAACATTTTTAAAAAAAATTTAATTGATAAAGAACTTTGGGTTATGACATAATTAAATAGCCACGCAGTCTTGGACAAATCACCTAATTTCTCTAAGTTTTAGTTCATTTATAAAATGAGAAGGCTGGACTAGGGTTAATACTCTAAGATTGTTTTCAGAACTAAAATTCTAAGATTCTATGAAAGTTTGCCAGAGAAATTTGATGAAATCCCAAAAAGTGATCTAATCTCCTTTCAAATATGCAGGCTTAAAAAGAACTAAGCCCCCAAGCCTTCTGTGAAGACTTGGCTGAAGCATTTTTCACATTGCATCTGCCAAAGAGATGTGATTCTGCCTCTGGGCATCCTTTCCAATTCTCTCTAGCAGGTTGAGACCCTGAAGGGACAGCTGCTCCAGATACAAGGGACTCTGTGGGTCCATATGTCTAAACTATATAGCTCATGAGACATCATCAATGGGTTTATTGACTAGTCAGTCAGAGTATATAATTCACTCAAAGCAAAGGCACTTACTAAACTAGAATAATATAAAGAGTAGTGATAAAATATTCCCTCTATTACCTGGGGCACTCTTTTCCACAAATAAAGACAGCATGGACCCATACATAGAGAACACTTGTAGAATATTATACATTTAGGTAACACATGTGGCAGCTACAATGGTGCAACATCTTGAAGTTCTTTCTTATCTCATGGTGTTCTCATGCTACTTCATCTAGGTGCAGATCTGCTGGACAGCTCACTGGCTTTCCCAGGTCTGCTCTTCCCTGAAGCTCTATTCCTCTTAGCCAAAGATGGCTCTCAACTCCACTAGCTCACTTTCAGTTCACAGGTAGATTCTGCTCCACTGGATACTTCCATGGTGGGAAAGCAGAGGTTATTAAAGACATTTTCTTCTTTACTCGCTAACTTCTTCTAGAAGGGTCCAAAGAGCTAGCTGTTTTCATTGATTCCTTAGAGTGTGTTTTGAAGACAGCCATTAGATGAATTTGGTTTGCTTGATTATTATAATTTATGACAAGAATTTTTCCCAGGACAATAGGGAGGGGAAGGATAGAAAACAGATTTCTGTTTATTTAAAAAAGATCAACCAAACCAAGCTACAGTTTTGGGGACTGCAGGTATAGAAGACTATAATTCACATTCTTAAGGATACTTTGTTGTTGGATAGTTTGGGTTCTTGACCCCATTTGGGTTTGTTTGTTTTGGCAAAGATACTGAAATGGTTTGCCATTTCCTTCACCATATCAATTTACAAATGGGGAAACTGAGGTAAGCAGAGTGAAATGACTTCTCAGGAAGTGTTTGAGGTCAGATTCAAACTCAGGAAGATGAGTTTTCCTGACTCCACACAACTACTCTAACCCCTGCACCATTTACCTAGCTGGTCCAAAGCAGACTTTCAAATATACTATCCTATGCTGTGTCACCAAAGCCTCAAGTTAGGAAGTGGAGGAGCTCACAATGAATGTAACCCAAGACAAGCTTCTCTACTTTCTATTCCTCTACTCCTCACTTTCCATACCAAGGCAAGAATCTGTCCTTTTTCTTCTGATGGCTAATGCTTTGTCTTTCATCACACTAGATAGGCTAGGCCACTGCCTAGAATAGGGATAGGGATTGAACCTGTGGCTTAACTGGTAGAGGAAACTACTATTATCAGTGGTAGTCAGTACCTTTCTACAACCTATAGTTTTATTTTTATTTTTTTTATTGAAGCTTTTTATTTGTATAACATATGTATGGGTAGTTCCCCAACGTTGATCTTTACAAAGCTTTCCATTACAAATTTTACACCCAGTCCCCTCCCCTCCCCTAGATGGCAGGAAGTCCACTACATGCTAATAATGTTGAAATGCTTGAGAAGTTATGCAAGAAAAATCTTATCTACAAGAAAAAAAAGAATCAGAGAAAGGCAACACAATGCAAACAAATGTCAGTAGAGATCATGAAAATGTTACATTGTGGTCCATATTTCATTTCCCTCTCTCTGGGTGTATATGGTTTTCTTCAGTGAACAATTGGAAGTGGTTTGAGACAATTCTTTGTTGCAGAGAGCCATGTCTATCAGAATTGATCATCATGTAATACTGTTGTTGCTGTGTATGATGATCTCCTGGTTCTGCTCGTTTCACTCAGCATCAGTTCATGCAAGTCTCTCCAGGCCTCTCTGAAATCGTCCTGCTGGTCGTTTCTTACAGAACAATAATATTCCATAACATTCATATACCATAATTTATTCAGCCACTCTCCAATTGATGGGCATCCCTTCAGTTTCCAGTTTCTAGCCAC
>JAJPUD010004544.1:839-31782 GCA_023553655.1 Myrmecobius fasciatus | reverse complement strand
TTAATTTTGGGGTCTCTTTCAGGAGGTGATCGGTGAATTCTTTCAATGGTGATTTTGCCCTTTGATTCTACAATCTCAGGGCAGTTTTCTTTCAGGATTTCCTGGAAGATAGTGTTTAGATTCTATTTTTCATCATGGCTTTCAGGAAGTCCAATAATCCTTAGATTGTCTCTCCTAGATCTATTTTCCAAGTCAGTTGTTTTTCCTAGGAGATATTTCATATTTTCTTCTAATTTTTCATTTTTTTGTTTTTGTTTGACTGATTCTTCAAGTCTTAGTGAGTCATTCACTTGCATTTGTTCAATTCTTATTTTTAAAGTGTTGTTTTCTTCAGTTACCTTTTTAAGCTCCTTTTGTAACTGGCCAATTTGTTCATTGCACTCTTTTTCCACTTCACTAATTTTATTTTTTAATAAATTGGTGTCTTTTTCATATCTCTTTTGCAGGGTATCATATCCTTCTTGCACTGATTTCAGTTTATTTTCCCATTTATCCTCCAGCTCTCTTTTGAGGTTCTTTATGCAGTCTTCCAGAAAGGCCTTTTGAAAAGGGGACCAGTGATGGTCCTGGCTGATGTTCTCTGGATTTTTGTCTAAAGAAACCTCTGTATCTGAGGTGGTTTCTTTGCCTTGATATAAGCTGTCTATGGTGAGAGCTCTCTTTTGCTTCTTCATCATATTTTTTTTTTAGACAGTGTGGATATCTCTTTAAGGCAGGGGAAAAAAAAGCGGCAGCTGCAAAAAGCTTTGCCCTGGGGCACTTCGGCGAGTTGACTTAAGGTGCTGGGCCGGTGGGGGCTAGGACTAAGTCCGAATTACTCCTTAAACAAGGCAAATCTGCCAGAACACCTGCCCCCAATCAGGGCAGAGTGTCCCGAGTGCCTCAGATAAACTCCAGGTGTTTGGAATTTGGAGTTTGGAGTTTGGAATTTCTTCCAGGATGAGCTGAGCTGAGTCCCACCCTCACTTCCGGCCTGCACAGTTGTCGTCTATTTATCTCTCTGTCCAAGTCCGACTAACCTGATATGAAGTTATCCAGAGAGCTGTGCCCAAATATTTCTGAGTTCGTTGACTTGAAGATCAGTTCGGAGGCTTATTTTATTGTTGATTTGAGAGAAGATCGGAGGAGAGGCAGAAAGTCACCTTTTCACTCCGCCATCTTGGCTCCGCCCCCCCCAACCTATAGTTTTAAAGAGTTGTCCAAAGCATGAGAGGATAAGTGAATTGCCCAGAGTCATATAATTCATGTAAGTTAAAGGCAGGACTTCAGACTCATTGCCACAGACTAACATCCTAGAAAATCTGTGCTGGGGATGCCAGCCTTTATGACTAGCTGGTATCATTGGTGTTTAAGCCTGGAAAGCTGGTCTTTTTTTTTCCAAAAAAAAATTCAGCCTCAAGATGCTTCATTTGTTAGACTTTTCACAAGTGACTCTGGTTGACTTAATGAAGGGACACAATGACTATCTTCCTACTTCCCAGAAGTATAGATACTGTTGGTAAAATTAAGTTTATTATTTGTAAATAGTATTTCACAATCTTTGAGATGAAGTCAGCATATATAGAATTACAATCCCAAAACATGGTACACACATGTCCTCAAAATATTCAGTAATTTCAGAAAATATTAGCCACTAAAATTGAAGTTAAAAAGAATACAAATTAAATAGAAAAGATTAATTAGATATAAAGGAAGTCTACCCCCAAAAGATGGCATTTGAATGGGTTCTTAATGAGATTTAGCATTTTCTAAATCTAGTCAAGGATAGTAGATTGTTCCTTAATTTTTTTTAATTTTAATTTCATTTTATTTTATTTCAAACTTTACAAATGTCAAATAAAATGATCATTGTAAGATGAATTGTAGAAGTAAAAGATTTGCATGAAACTGAATCTCCATCTGAAAGAGCAAATTATTCAGGTTTTTTCCAAAAGAAATTAGATAATACTGAGATCCAATCTCAATATTTAGGAAGAAGCTGGGAAACTATGCGAAATATGAGAATAGGGAGGAATCTTTGAAATCATCAATTCATTCCCCATATTTTATTGTTGTAGGAAGTAAGGTCCATGGGAGGGAAGTAATCTGATAAGGCCAGAAAGATACTAATTGGTAGAACAGGAATTCAAACAGTTTTTCAGATCCTAAATCCTGTTCTTTCCACTATAGCAAATTGTCTCTACTGAATACTGTTCAAAGTAACGCCATTTCATTAGCAAGATGCTGGCTTGCACTGACTCTGGTAAATGTAAGGATTTATCTGGTGCTTTCTAAGGGGGAGTATCCTTTTTGTTCAGCTTAGCAAAGGCATTTACCAGCTTTGTGGTCACGGCTTGGTGGACAAGTATATTCCTATAACAGAGATGGATAGTTCAGACAGATTTTCTTAGAGGGAAGAGACTATGCTAACCAGCTGAATGAAGTAACTGGTCCTCTCAGCAATTATATTTCTCACTATCAGTTAATGAATTGGCATTGTGGTTGATCAATCTTTTGCCTGTTTAGTTTTTGTAAATTAATTCCCCAGAGCCTCATATTCTCTGGGTGGACTCATAAAATTGAGCTTCTGAACCTTCATAATTGAGAACCAGATCCTCAGTCTAAGGTGACCTCCCCCAACGTATTGCCAGAGGCTGAGGGTGAGAGAAAGATACTGGTTTCTTCCTAAACTATTTTTCTTTTTTTCTTTTCTTTCTTTCTTTTTTTTTTTTTTTTTGCTGAGGCAATTGGGGTTAAGTCACTTGCCCAGGGTCACACAGCTAGGAAGTGTTAAGTGCCTGAGACCAGATTTGAACTCAGGTCCTCCAGACTTCAGGGCTGGTGCTCTATCCACTGCAACACTTAGCTGCTCCCTATTTTTCAATTTTTAACAAACTATCTGTTAGAAAATCTTACATGAAAAATATTTCAGGACTTTCTCACCTTGTTTTTAGTTGATTTTAGATACTTAATCAAGCTTTGCAACTCTGAAAAAGTCATAATTTGCCAGGTACTACATGATTTTCATAGCATCAATGATCTGAAAATGAAAGGGATCTTATAGACCATCTACTTCAATCCCCTAATTTTATAGATAATCAAAATCCAGGGACTTAGAAATGTCCATCTAGGTGTTCTGGCTCTAGTACCAATAATTTTCCCACTGTACTCAGATCCTAGCTAATATTAACTAATTGCCTTGGAAGTAATGTCATCAGGAATTTGGATTTTGGCTAGTTTTGCTAAAAGTTAAATTAGTCAAACCTCAAAACATAGCAATCCCCCAAATCCCTAGAACCAAATTATTCTCTGAAGATGTGTCATTACTGATATTATTATAAAAATTAGCACAAGTTTTGCCCTAAGTTCTGTGTGTGTGTGTGTGTATGTTGTGTGCATAGTGGAATTGTGAGCAAAGCTAAGTGAATTTTGCCTCTTACACAATAGGTTAAATTTAATTACTCTGTTTTAAGTAAGTAACTTAATTACTTGTCTGCTTCCCAAACAATCTGAGGCAGAGATGCCTGATGTCTACTATAGTGAAAGAAGTTACCTTTTTTTACAATTAGGTTACATTAATTTGTAATAGGAAATGTCTTTTTTTACTCACTCTTTAGAAGGCTCTTTACCACTTATTTCGGTATCTTCAACAGTTGTAGTTAACACACGCTGACTTATGGTACTTAAGTAATTCTCAACATGTACCTGTGATGAAAAAACCAAAATTTTGACTATTATAGTGGACTTTGAGATACTTGACGCAGTTCATTTACTTTCATTAGGTTAACACTCTGAATCTTGTAATTAAGCCAGAAGACAGGACATGTAATGCCTTTCACTGTGTTTATTACATGCCTAAGGTAATATTAGATGACACAAGGCCAAATTACTTTAACTGCCCCCAAAAGGGCAATAATCAACAAAGAGCTAAGCTTGGTAGTGTCGTGCTACACTTCAGAAATGGAATGTATACGGAAATAACTGAATTAACTGGTTCTTTGAATTTACTAGGCAACACAAACATGAAGAAGTTCCTTTTCTTTCCTTAGAGCAACTCCAATGCAAGCTTTGTGCAAGCATCTGAGGAAAGATTTGGCCCTTAGGTAAGATGTCCTTGATGGCCAACCCAATGTCTCCAGCTGTGTCCGGAGCCTTAACACTGTAAGGTTAATTTAGTACATATGCATTAGGCTACTAAGATTAAAGCATACCCCACATTTCTCACAGTTAGAAAAGACTCGAGAGGCAGTGTGATCATGCAGATAAAATGGTAGAGGAAAAGTTTGGAGAAAGGTCAGAGTGATGGAAAATAAGAATTCTGGCAAAAAGATAGATAGTCCCTGTAGTTTGGAGACTTTTGGACAAAGATGGAAAATAAGAGTTCTGGCAGAAAGATAGATTTTCTCCGTGTTCTTTCCTCATCAGGACAGTGTCCCTACTTTCCAGTTATTCCAAGACAATACTGAAAATGCACTTTTAATGAAGCTTCAAAAAAGGAATTTTCTTTGTCAGGCTGTATGTTCCAATTTTTTGTTTGGAAAATATAGTCATTATATTCATAGTGGTCATGTGAAAACTGGGTTCTATTCTGCCCTTGGCACTACTGGTAATGCAGGGGAAGCTTTACTATCTGCTTTGGTTTTTTATTTTAAATTAGGGCAATGATTGCTTCCTATCTACTTATTAATAATATTGTTATTATAATATTATGAAAATGAATGAATTGTCAACAATTTAAGCTATTTAGGAATAAAATGAGCATATGAGCAATATTGTTTTTGTTTCATTTCTTTATCTTAGCTGAATCTATTGGAAACTCATCACAGTGTATTGTACAAGCTGTATTGGCCAGGACCTTTACAATAATTAATTACTGAGATGGAAAATTTTCACAGTGTGGTAGGGATGTAGAACAATGGTCCACAATATTTTTAGAGTTATTACAATGTACTGTGTTTGGATGACTTCATGCCAATTGCCTCAATGTAATGTGGCATAATGTGGCATATACAGGGTCAGGAATATGATCTAAGATTTCAGTGGTATAAAGAATTTCCAAATGAGGAAATTCCTTCTACTCATATAAGTCAGCACTTTTCCTGCCATTTAGGCAAGGGTTCTTAAATTGAGGTTCATGAGCTGGATTTTTAAAAAGTATTTTAATAACTATTTTTCAATATAATTTGTTTTCTTTTTAACTTTATGTATTTTATTTTATTTTTGCATTTGAAAATGATATTCTGAAAAAAGGTCACCAGTTTGCTAAAAGGATGATATAAAAAAGGTTAAGAATTCCTTTTGGAGGGTTGCCTACAGCAGTGGTGGTATCAAACTTAAATATAAATGTTTTAGTTGTTCAGTCATGTCCGATTCTTTGTAACCCTATCTTGGGATTTTTTTTGGCAAAGATACTGAAATGGCTTATCATTTCCCTCTCCAGTTCATTTTACAGATGAGGAAACTGAAGCAAATAGGATTAAGTAACTTGACATACCTAGAAAATGTCTGACATAGATTTTAACTCATGAACATCTTGATTCCAAATGCACCTATCTGCTCCAAATAGAAAAGGGGGCTACTAAACTGTATATAAAGACCTCAGCTAATGCATATTCACTTAGAAAATATTGATATTATCTGTTTTACTATATATTTATTTATTTTGTTAAATATTGCCCAATAACATTTTCATCTGATTTGGCTTCAGTGCAGCTACTACTGGCCACATGTGGACACTTCTTCCCTAAAGCATCAAGATGTTTAAGCGACGTACCTAGAAACAAATAGCCATTATGTGTCAAATGTAGCACTAAAATCTAATTTTGATCCATTAATCCTCACTATCTCTTATGTATGATATTATATTAAAAGATATGTATGATATATAATATGTTCTGTTATATAATTGATTATAAGTAATAATTACACATAATTATACATTATGTATGGCATATATTATATATAACACATTGTACATATTACATGCAAATACATACATAGATTGTGTGTATATGTGCATATGCCTTCATTTTTTCAACTTTTTGTACAATTTTACTACATCTGCCTGAGATAAATGGGGAATTTCACAAATGAGATTTTGCCAGATTCAGGGTAGGGAATGTCTTGCTAGCCAATAGATGGAGCTGTGGTGGTATCGCTCTGTATTGCTTGTATTGCATGACAGACTATGAGGAAGAGTTGGTGTCCTGTAATTGGCATAGGAAGAGTTGGGAAAGGGTATGAAGGAATTTAGGTGAGGCCAGGTGACATAAGAATAGGAATGGGCAGGCAGAGGGGGATCAGGCAGGTGAGGCTATGTATCACCCACCAAAGTTCTTGGCCCTGATATCAATCAGAAGAACCTATGAAGCCCATAATGCAGCTCCACCTGCACAAGGTGCAAGGGGGCTTGTTTATACTGTGGTGTGTCAGAGTACCACTCACCTGGCTGGATGAAGGACAGATGGGGACAGAACAAGAGCAAGAATTCTTTTGGCGGTGAGGATAGGATTGTGAGAAGAGTAGAGTCAGGTAGGGTACCATGAAATGCAATGTTACCAGATCTTGGAAATGGCTGGAATTAAAATGGAGTTCTTTCCCAGATACTAGATAAAATATGTGCAAGATTGCAATAGGGCTAGATCTGATTCAGGTGGGAACAAAGGAGTTTGAACATAAATGTAATGAAGGCCTTCTGAACAGCTCAAGCTTCAGTTAAGGACTGGGCCAAACAAGATTAGAGGTTCACATCTGGAATCCCTTATTTTGCACATGGAGAAACTGAGGCCAGGGAAATGGACAATATTTTAGGCAAGAACATTTGAGTAAAACACTGTTTTTAAATTACACAATGTTTCTCCAATCTTGAGGGACCTAAAAATTATAATCACAAAGTTTAAGAAAATTGAAAAGATTTTAGAGGTTCTTTATTATAATATAATTATTTTCATTTTATAGATTAAGAATTTGAAGCTCAGAAGAGCTACTTGATTTCCCAAAGCCGAAAGATTGAGATTTGAACTCAGTCACAATTGAAACCTCTTTCCACTATATCAAAATATATGAGATATATTTCATGTATGAATTCTGGATCACAATGTGCATATTACAAAATCATAAGGAGAGGACCATAATGCTCATGCTTCAGTCACAAGACAGTCATCTACTTATCTTCATTCCTCATATGGACATTATATGATCCCCAGAAACCAAAACAGATGCAGCCGGCCTAACGAATTAAATAGCATATGGAGATACCAAATGTAAGTAGTGGTGGTGTTAAGTACTTGATAATCATTATAAACTTTGAGCTTCTCACTTTTTCATTTTTTCTAGGCCTCATCCTCCTTATTGGTAAAATGTAGAGAATAGATGAGGGGCGGAGCCAAGATGGTGAAGTACAGACATGACTCTCTGTGACCTCCTCTGACTTCTCAAACCAACAACAGATTAAGGCTCTCTGGTTCTGAAGTCAAAGTACCCCCAAATACAAATAAATGTTGGGGTACAACATGTTTCCAGAAGAAGTTACCTTAGAAGAGCTTTGGAACAGGTCTGTCTCAATTGGGCAGGGGGACAGTTGCCAAGCTCAGATGGCAGCACAGACAGGGCAGGAACCTCAGACTCAGAGCAGGACTCAGAGCATGGCAGATTCTAAGCACTTGGGAAGTTTCTAAGAGCTCTTGGGCCACACTGCCCTGGTTGCAAGCAGGTGCTTTGGCAGACCTGCCTTTTGTAAAAAGTAGATTGTAAACCACTGAGAACACTGGACCTGGCCCGGATTGCCCAGCACCAGAGATCAATCAGCCAAACTGCCCTGATGTTTCAGAATGAAAAGGTAATGTAGCCAACAAAAAGAATTCACTGATCACCTCATGAAAGAGACCCCAAAATTAAATCCCCAATGCTGAATTTCAGGACTATCATGGTTAAATTTCAGGACTATCGCACCAAGGAAAAGATATTGCAAGCAGCTAGAAAGAAACAATTCAAATACCGAGGAACTGTAATTAGAATCACCCAGGATCTGTCAGCTTCCATCTTAAAGGATTGAAGGGCCCAAAATCTGATATTCCAAAAGGCAAAGGAACTTGGATTACAGCCAAGAATAAGCTATCCAACTGGAATGAGCATTATCTTTCAGGGAAGAAGATGGACATTTAATGATACAGGTGAATTTCACCTATTTCTAATGAAAAGACCAGATCTGAACAAAAAATTTGACCTCCAAATACAGAACTCAAGAGAAGCATAAAAAGGTAAAAAGGAAAGAACTCTTAACTATATTTCTATTATGGGTATACTTAGAGAATGGGGGGTATAATTTGATTTTACTTTGATAATATGAAAAAGAAGCCAGAGGTGGAAAGGGCATCATACTGAAAAAAAAAAGGGAAAAGGAGGTTAAAAAAAAGGAGGTAAAAATAAGGTAAAATCTCATGAAGAGGAAAAGAAAACCTAATATAATTGAGGGAAAGAAGGGAAGGGAATGAGCATCGTGTGAATCTTACTCTCGTCAGATTGGGTGCTAAAAGAGAATATCAGACATATTTGATTTCATGGAGAAACTTGTCCCACCTTATAGGGAGGTAGAAGGGAAAAGGGGAAAGAAAAAGACTAATAGAAGGGAAAATAGAAGAATTAGGGGGAAAGTGTAAAAAAGGGGGAGGGGCTGCAAAGGGGGAAGGACTGTTTGAAGGAGGTGGTCATCAAAAGCAAAATACTGGGGAGAGGGGAAGGGAGAAAGGGGAAAGGAAAGAGAAAAACATAAGTTTGGGTAAATAAGATGGCAGGAAATACAGAATTAGTTATTTTAACTGTGAATGTGAATGGGATGAATTCTCTCATAAAACAGAACCGAATAGCAGACTGGATTAAAAGCTAGAATCCTAAAATATATTGTTTACAAGTAACACATCTAAAGCAGAGATATATATACCGAGTGAAGGTAAAAGGCTGGAACAGAATCTACTATGCTTCAGGTGAACAAAAAAATGCAGGGGTAGCAATCCTGATCTTAGATCAAGTAAAAGCAAAGACAGACATAATTACAAGAGATAAGGAAGGAAACTATATTTTACTAAAGGATACCATGGATAATGAAGCAATACCAATACTAAACATATATGCACCAAGTGGTATAGCATCCAAATTCCTAGAGAAGTTAAGAGAGATGCAAGAAGAAATAGAGACCAAAACTATACTAGTGGGGGATTTCAATCTTGCTCTCTCAGAATTAGATAAATCAAACCACAAAACAAATAAGAAAGAAGTTAAGGAAGTAAACAAAATGTTAGAAAAGTTAGATATGATGGATCTTTGGAGAAAATTGAATGGAGACAAAAGGGAGTTTATTTTTTTCTCAGTGGGTCATGGAACTTCTAAAAAATGAAAAGGGAGAAGTTTTCCACCAATGAAGATGAAATTAGAGAGATAATTAGGAGTTTCTTTGCCCAGCTTTATGCCAATAAATTTGATAATTTAAATGAAATGGAGGAATATCTACAAAAATATAGATTGCCCAGGTTAACAGAAGAGGAAATAAATTATTTAAATAACCCCATTTTAGAAAAAGAAATAGAACAAGCTATTAATCAACTCCCTAAGAAAAAATCTCCAGGGCCAGATGGATTTACATGTGAATTTTACCAACATTCAAAAAACAATTAATTCCAATATTATATAAACTATTTGAAAAATAGGGAAAGGTGTTCTATCAAATTCCTTTTATGATACCGATTTGGTATTGATAGCTAAACCAGGGAGGGTGAAATCAGAGAAAGAAAACTATAGACCAATTTCCCTAATGAATATTGATGAAAAAATCTTAAATAAAATATTAGCAATGAGATTACAGAAAGTCATCCCCAGGATAATACACTATGACCAAGTAGGATATATACCAGCAATGCAGGGCTGATTCAATATTAGGAAAACTATCAGCATAATCAATTATATTAATAACAAAACTAACAAAAATCATATGATTATCTCAATAGATGCAGAAAAAGCATTCGATAAAATCCAACACCCATTCCTATTAAAAACACTAGACAGAATAGGAATAAATGGGCTTTTCCTTAAAATGATCAATAGCATCTATTTAAAACCATCAGCAAGCATCATATGTAATAGGGACAAACTAGACCCATTCCCAATAAGATCAGGAGTGAAACAAGGCTGCCCATTGTCAACATTACTATTGAATATTGTATTAGAAATGTTGGCTTTAGCAGTAAGAGAAGAAAAAGAGATTAAAGGAATTAGAGTAGGTAATGAGGAAATCATATTATCACTGTTTGCAGATGATATGATGGTATACTTAGAGAACCCTAGAGACTCAACTAAAAAATTACTAGAAACAATTCACAACTTTAGCAAAATTGCAGGATACAAAATAAATCCACATAAATCATCAGAATTTTTATATATTACCAACAAAGTTCAGCAGCAAGAGATACAAAAAGAAATTCCATTCAAAATAACTGTCAATAGTATAAAATATTTGGGAATCTATCTGCCAAGGGAAAGTCAGGAACTATATCAACTAAATTACAAAACACTTTCCACACAAATAAAGTGAGACCTAATCAGTTGGAAAAATATCAAGTGCTTGTGGGTAGGCCGAGTGAATATAATAAAAAGGACAATACGACCTAAATTAATCTATTTATTTAGTGCCATACCAATCAAACTCCCAAGAAATTATTTTGCAGATCTAGAAAAAATAGTAGAAAAGTTCGTCTGGAAGAACAAAAGGTCAAGAATTTCAAGGGAATTAATGAAAAAAAAGGCTGATGAAGGTGGCCTAACTGTGCCAGATCTAAAACTACATTATAAAGCAGCAGTCATCAAAACCATTTGGTACTGGCTAAGAAATAGAGTAGTCAATCAATGGAATAGAAGAGGATCACAGGACAAAATAGGCAATAACTATAGCAATTTAGTGTTTGACAAACCCAAAGACCCCAGCTTTTGGGATAAGAACTTAGTATTTGACAAAAACTGCTGGGAAAATTGGAAACTAGTGTGGAAGAAATTAGGGCTTGACCCGCACCTAACACCACATACCAAGATAAGATCTAAATGGATTCATGATTTAGACATAAAGAGTGATATTATAAGCAAATTAGAGGTACATAGGATAGTTTACCTTTCAGACCTGTGGAGAAGGAAGGAATTTGTGTCCAAAGAAGAACTGGAACTCTTAATTGAACACCAGATAGATAATTTTGATTATATTAAGTTTAAAGCTTTTGTACAAACAAAACTAATGTAGACAAGATTAGGAGGGAAGCAATAAATTGGGAAATCATCTTTACATTTAATGGTTCTGATAAAGGTTTCATTTCTAAAATATATAGAAAATTGTCTCATATTTATAAAAATTCAAGCCCTTCTACAATCGATAAATGGTCAAAGGATATGAACAGACAATTTTCAGAGGATGAAATTAAAACAATTTGTAGTCATATGAAAAGGTGCTCCAAATCACTATTGATCAGAGAAATGCAAATTAAGACAACTTTGAGATATCACTACACACTTGTCAGATTGGCTAAAATGACAGGAAAAGATAATGATGAATGTTGGAGTGAATGTGGGACAACTGGTACATTTGATACACTGATACATTGTT
Source organism: Myrmecobius fasciatus (assembly GCA_023553655.1). Classification (NCBI taxonomy): domain Eukaryota; kingdom Metazoa; phylum Chordata; class Mammalia; order Dasyuromorphia; family Myrmecobiidae; genus Myrmecobius; species Myrmecobius fasciatus. The sequence goes on along the minus strand of JAJPUD010004544.1, from coordinate 20,165 downwards.
GGTGGAGCTGTGAACGGATCCAACTATTCTGGAGAGCAATTTGCAACTATGCTCAAAAAGTTATCAAACCGTGCCTACCCTTTGACCCAGCAGCATTTCTATTGGGTCTATATCCTAAAGAGATCTTAAAGAAAGGAAAGGGATCCACATGTGCAAAAATGTTTGTTGCAGCCCTGGAAACTGGAAACTGAATGGATTCCCATCAGTTGGAGAATGGCCAAATAAACTATGGTATATGAATGTCATGGAATATTATTGCTCTGTAAGAAATGATTAGCAGTATATCCCAAAGAAATCATAAAGGAAGGAAAAGGCCCCACATGTGCAAGAATGTTTGTGGCAGCCCTTTTTGTAGTGGCTAGAAACTGGAAATTGAATAGATGCCCTTCAATTGGAGAATGGCTGAATAAATTATGGTATATGAATATTATGGAATATTATTGTTCTGTAAGAAATGACCAGCAAGATGATTTCAGAGAGACCTGGAGAGACTTACATGAACTGATGCTGAGTGAAATGAGCAGAACCAGGAGATCATTATACACGGCAACAACAGTACTATATGATGATCAATTCTGATGGACATGGCTCTCTTCAACAATGAAATGTTTCAAACCACCTCCAATTGTTCACTGAAGAAAGCCATATACACCCAGAGAGAGGGATGTGAAATGTGGACCACAACATAACATTCTCATACTCCTTGACTGATGTTTGCTTACATTGTGTTTCCTTTATCTGATATATCGTTTGTGTAGACAAGATTTTTCTTGCACAACAATGACAAGTTTGGAAATATGTATACATATATTCGATTTGCCAATATTTTAACATAATTAACATGTAGTGGATATCCTGCCATCTAGGGGAGGGGTGGGGAGTTGGGGGAAAAATTTGTAACGGAAAGCTATGTAAGGGTTATTGTTGAAGAATTACCCACACATATGTTATGCAAATAAAAAAAAAAAAGAAATGATCAGCAGGATGATTTCAGAAAGGCCTGGATAGACTTGCATGAACTAATGCTGAGTGAAATGAGCAGAATCAGGAGATCATTAAACACGGCAACAAGAAGACTATATGATGATCAATTGTGAAAGGCATGGTTCTCTTCAACAATAAGATGTTTCAAACCAGTTCCAGTTGTTCAGTGATGAAGAAGGCCCCCAGGGAGAGGCCTGTGGGATCTGAGTGTAGACCACAACATAGCATTTTCATGCTCTCTGTTGATGTTTGCTTGCATTTTGTTTTCCTTCTCAGGTTTTGGTTTTTTTTTTTTTTTGTAGATTTGATTTTTCTTGTACAGCAATCTAACGCTATAAATATGTATGTGTGTGTATACATATATATATATATATTCGATTTGTAAAGCATTTTAACATAATTAACATGTATTAGACTTCCTGTCATCTAGGAGAAGGGATGGGGGGAAGGAGGAAAACATTTGTAACTGAAAGTTTTGCAAGGGTGAATGTTAAAAAATTAACCATGCATATGTTTTTTTTAATTAAAGCAAAATATATGTATGGGTAATTCTTCAACACTGACCCTTACAAAGCTTTCTGTTACAAATTTTCCCTCCCTAGTCCCTACTCCTCCCCTAGATGGCAGGAAGTCCACTACATGTTAATTATGTTAAAATACTTGACAAATCGAATATATGTATACATATTTCCACACTTATCTTGTTGTGCAAGAAAAATCATATCTACAAGAAAAAAAATCTGAGAAAGGAAACACAATGCAAGCAAACATCAATAGAGAGCATGAATGTTATGTTGTGGTCCATATTTCATATCCCTCTCTCTGGGTGTATATGGCTTTCTTCACTGAACAATTAGAACTGGTTTGAAACATTTCATTGTTGAAGAGAGCCATGTCCATCAGAATTGATCATCATATAATCTTGTTGTTGCTGTGTATAATGATGTCCTGGTTCTGCTCATTTCGCCCAGCATCAGTTCATGCAAGTCTCTCCAGGCCTCTCTGAAATCATCTTTCATGCATATGTTTTGCAAATAAAAAGCTTTAATAAAAAAAAGAGAGAGAGAGAGAGAGAGAATAAACTAGATTACCTGTGATGCTTCTTGGCTATACGATTATGATCCTATGTTTCTTTATTAATAGCTGCAACAAACATTTTTGCACATTTGGATCCCTTTCCTTTCTTTAAGATCTCTTTAGGATATAGACCCAATAGAAATGCTGCTGGGTCAAAGGGTAGGCACGGTTTGATAACTTTTTGAGCATAGTTGCAAATTGCTCTCCAGAATAGTTGGATCCGTTCACAGCTCCACCAACAATGTATCAGTGTATCAAATGTACCAGTTGTCCCACATTCACTCCAACATTCATCATCTTTATTAATATTCTTTATTAATAATTTCTCGTGGCAAGAGAGGAATATCTGAATAAAGTCCTATCTAAGGCTGATATCAGTAGTTCTTCCAACATTCTTCCAGGCAAACCTTTGAAAACTTCTTTCAAGAATTTTTGATTCCACAATTGGAATGGTCAAAGATTACTAACAGGCAGTTTTCAGATGAAGAAATCAAAGTCATATGAGGAAGTGTTCTAAATCACCATTGATTAGAGAAATGTAAATTAAAACATCTCTGAGGTGCTACCTTACATCTCTCAGATTGGCCAATATGACAAAAAAAAGAAAGTGACAAATGTTGAAGAGGGAACTGGGATGCACTGCTGATGGAATCGTGATCTGATCTGACAAATCTGGAGAACAATTTTTAGAACTATGCCCAAAGGACAACCAAACCATGATGTCCTTTGACCCAGTAATACCATTACTGTTTCTGTATCCCAAAGAGATCATTAAAAATGGAAAAGGGTCTAGATGTGCAAATATATTTATAGGAGCCATTTTTTTAAAATAGCAAAATGTTGAAAATTGAGAAGATATCCATCAATTGTGGAATGGCTGAACAAGCTATGGTATATGAATGTAATGGAATACTATTGTGCAATAAGAAATGATGAGCAAACAGATTTCAGAAAAAACCTGTAAAGACTTGAATGAACTGATAAAAAGTGAAATGAGAAGAACCAGGAAAACATTGCACATAGTATCATCAACACTGTGTAATGATCAACTACAATGATACAACACAAGTACAAAGGATTCATGAAGGAAAAAGCTATCCATATCCAGATAAAGAAATGATGGATTTGGAATGAAGATCAAAGCATATTTTTTTTTACTTATTTTATTCTTTGTGATTTTTCACTTTTGATTTGTTTAAAAGAAGAAACTGTGACTAATATGGAAATATATTTTATGTGATAGCACATGTATAAACTATATCAAACTGCCCAGCATCTTTGGAAAAGGGGAGGGAAGGAGAGGAGGGAGACAAATTTGGAACCCAAAATCTTGTAAAAATGAATGCAAAAAATCTTCTTAATATGCAACTAGGGAAAATTTTTTTAAAAAAAGACTTTTTGAACTGAGGACTATTGGTCTATTTTAATGATATTCCCATCCATTCTTAGAATCTTGCCTAGCATGGCAAATTGGTTTTCTTCTAGACTCTAAGCTAGTGCTAGCTTTCTGCCAAGTTTGAAAAGTGTCCATTTCAGAGGAAGAAGACAGATTTTCCAGGGCACATGATAAACTGATAGGGATTCCAAATGGATTTTATAAGGTAAATGCCTATGATAGAATATGGGACTCCCCTCCCCATATTGTGGGTTCCTATGACTATTTTATCTCCAGATTATATATTCTAATTTGTTCAGCATAAGTACTGTGTCAGCCACTTTGCAAGATGCTGGAAACAATGGACTTTCTTTTGAAGACCACAGGTAAATGATATAGTAAATAATGTTAAAAGTTGTTTTAATCCAGTCCCCATTTTGATTGTCACATCTACAAAACAGTTCTTTGTGAAAAGTGATAGATCTTATGATGCTGTGGCTTTTCTTGAACTACACTGTCCCTTCATATGCCTTTACCTTGTATATATTACTTCAAGACAACACCTGTAGAAAGGAACCATGTAGGGGAGGAAGAACAATTCACAGTCAAATCTACACTTGAGGCATAGATTTTTTGAGGGAACATAGCACCCCATCATCAGCCACACTGACTGTAACAACCTCTAGCACCTTCAGACTGCCCAGAATAAGTTTGGCCAGTGCCAAAAAATCTTATCATAAGATTTAGAGTCAGAAGAAGGTTTTGAAAGAAACTTGTCTTTCATTTTAGAGATGAGAAAAATGAAATGCAGCAAAGTAATTTATACAAGGTTGCATAATTAATGAAAAGCAGAGCTGGCATGTGGGTCTTCTATGTCCATAACAAAGTTTTGCTTTACTACAACATGCTGTTACACTTCTGCTGGATTTTTTTTTTGGAGATTCAATTTTATTATCACTTCTGTACACAAGAAAACCATAGTATATGGGTTGATGTGTTTTTATATGTCTGCCACCCTAACAGATCCTTGCACAAACTTTTTTAAGTTTTTCTGCCCCTGAATCTCTTAAAACTGATCCATCAGTGAGTGATAGGAGGTACTTATACCTAGTCCTAGCTGTCCAAAAACCAAAGTAGAATGATGCCCATGTGCCTGAATCTTCCCCTGGTTTGGTGAGAAGAGCACTCTATCTTCACAACAACAGCTTAGAAATGGACCGCCAGGCATGTTGTGGTAGGAGCAATATATGTTGTAAAGAGTAAGTTTTTCCTTAAAACATATTAAAACTGAGTCTCAACTAGCTTAGAAGACTATGTCTTAGACCATTAACATAGTTTCTTTCTGACTTAAATATAATAGCTCATGAAGATGTAGGAGTTGTTCTCCTTAGGCTGATCAGCACCCTTGCATAGCCCATATAGAGGTATGGAAGACATAGTCAAATGATTCAAAGTTATATCCTTGTGAAGCCCATTTAGTTACTAAGGAAATTTCCTTTTGTTAAATGTTAGGTGGTCTTAGATTGTCAAATTTCATTACAACTCTAAACCTGAAGCATTGGACCAGCCTTATTAAGGCTCAACCTTTAACTCTTCTTTTAAATGTACCATTTGGTCACTAAAGACTTCTGGATTGCCAAGAAATACAAATCATTATCTTTCCAAAATTTACAGTGTTGTGAACTATATTAATGAAAAAGCCATTTACGAAAAATCCAGGAATTATGTTGCAACCCTTATCAAATGTACACAGTTCCTCATAGGAAATAACAATGGGCATCATTCCAGATGTGACCCTACTACAGAGGCATGATGTCATTCAGATCCCTGGTGTCCAGGTATTATATAATATTCTGACAAAGGTGACTAACTTTCTTCTCCAAACTGAACCTTCCACTACTCCAGAAGTAACCAAGTAATCTACTCCTACCTGTCATTTTCTGGTTCTTTGGCTTTTCCTAGTAAATCACCTCCAACAAAGATCCCAATTTCATTTTTGTATTGTACTATTTATGGAACTGCAGATAAAAGATTAATTTTTTCATAGTAATTAGCCCTAGTATCATTCTATTGACCCCTGGAAAAAAAACATTTTAATAACACAGTTCATTCATTTAAATAAAGTCCTTTATATGAACTATGAATTCTGTCTCTGAGATTCCACCTTGTTTACCCTTAAATACCACAATCCACTCAGTGACTACTTCGATGAATTCTTTCCCAGCTAATTTGGAGTACGTACTGTGGGTAGCCAAAATGATATACAAACAAGAATCTGACTGATCTACTTTCAGAGAGTCTTTAGGTACTGGGTATCAGCACAGGCAATTCTTCCATAATGTCACAACAACAGTCCTTCCTGAAAGTTGGTGACTTGAGTGAATCCCATGGTTTTACATGGCTAAGGATACTTCATTACACCATACTTACCCTTCTGATGGATAATTTTTAGTAGATCATTTAGTAGATCTATACACACTTCCTGGCTTCCCTAATCCTTGCCATGATAAGCTTAGCTCAAATTGGGACTATTTAGCACCTAAAATGTAATAAATGATTAATAAATGCTAGTTGTTGGATGACATCCACTGTACCCTCAGTAAGGATAGATGGTCAAAAAGATCCTAGAAGATCAAGAAAATCCAGGAGATACTATATCACAGAGAAGATAAGGTTGTTTCCAGTGCCTAGTCTTCTAGTTGGCTATTTAGTCCTGAAGAGGGGACATGAGAACTCATTCACAATGTCAGTTCCATGACTTTGGAAAAGGCTATCCCAAGGAGGGATAATGTTCTTAGTGATGTTAACATAGAACCACACCAGTAATGACACAACAGAAAAAGAAGGGGCCAAGACTTACTTGCTAAGAACACTGCTTGGAGCAGGGGACTTTAAACATGACCAGTCATTAGCTTGCTGACATCGATTTCTCTGTTTTAGTGCTTTGCCTGTGATAGCCTCTTTGCTGAATTCCTGTTATCTCCTTGTCTTTTGTATTCAGTGTTTAGATGTTTTTAGCTTGGTTCCTCATAATCTTTCATTTACTTTTCCTGATCATCTCTTGCAACTTTTTTTTTTCTGGGGGTTGGGAAGAAGGGTACCACTGGTTCTATTGATTGTCCCCAATTACTGGGCTCATTGGCTCTATTCCCTTGAGGCCAATTAGATAGCTGCTTGGTAAGACCAAGATAGTGACTGAGATCCATGTGAAGATTTCCTAGGTCAATGTTTAAGCTAGAGTAATAGAAATAACTGAGGGGACCCAACTGAGATGGGTGAGGCAGCACCAAAAGGGAACATGCAGGTGATGTTTTATAGTAAGGAAGAGATTTTTTGATAAGGGGAATTTATGCTCAGGACTAGATATAGAAGCTTAAAAGAACAAGTTGTGAAGCAAACAAGGTTGTGACAAACAGATATAACTTTGTACCATCTGTTTCAAGGCTTTGATAAAGAAGAAGGTATCTGGATTGGGTTTGGAGATAATGTAGAAAAGTGTTCTGGGATGAGCAAGTTTCAGTGATTCTCTAATGCCAGAGACTATGTTTTTTTCTTTAAAAGTTCTCTTCCAATTTTAAGTTGAAGAGTGGTGAAATGCTCTCCAGATGAACTGGGGCAAGATCCCACAATTTGGCTTATCTTTGTGGGGAGATCTGTAGAAGCTGGGTAGTTGTAGAAGAAGTTGTAGAAGAAGTAGTTGCCTAAATTTCTATTGAAGGCTGTGGAATTCATAGTAGAAAACATTAGAATGCCTCCCAGAATAATGAGGTTAGTGTAGTTTGACCTAACAATAGTATGGGGACTGGTAAGAGATTGTTTTTCTTCTTCAGACAACCCTGGAAAATATTGTTTAGATAGGATATAGAAAACCGGAACTTAAAGAGTAAAACTACCTATAATCAAATCTGACTCTACTAATTATCTCTGTGACCCCAAGCAAGTCATTCTACTTCCTGGGCCTTAGTTTCCTTAATGCAAAAATCAGGGATTGGAACAATTCTTTCCACTGATCATTGGCATTCCAAGAATAAAAGTAAATATCCACAAGACAAAATCTGTAATAGAGGTAACAGGAGAGTGGTGTCATCGAAACAAGGTAATGAATTAAGTAGCTGGAGAATGAATGGGAAGGATATGTTAGTTGTTGAATAATTTAGCTATATATTGGAAAATTTGTATTTTGACTTGTTCTGCTTTTATGGACAAGATGGCGCTGCTCTGCTTTCTGTGATTATACAGTATATAAACCACTGAAAAAGATATCAAAGACTTAGTTTCTTCTTGAAAGAATGGTCTACTATAGAAGGGATTCTTAACCTTTTTTTTTTTTTTTTGCTGAGGCAATTGGGGTTAAGTTACTTGCCCAGGGTCACACACCTGTTACGTGTCTGAGACCAGATTTGAACTCAGGTCCTCCTGACTTCAGGGCTGGTGCTCTATCCACTGCGCCACCTAGCATTCTTAACCTTTTAACTTAAATTTTTTTAAAAAAAATAATAGTATTATTGATTTTCTTTGTAATTCTGCATATATTTTATTTCATACTTAAAACCATTATTCTGAGAAATCCATAGTTTTACCAGAATGCCAACAGGATCAGTGGCATCAGAAAAAAACAACAAGAGATTAAGAACACGCTGTCTAGGGGCATAGGACTCTTGATTTATGGGGCCCCACAGATAACAAAATCACTGCCTTCATGATTTTCATTAATATATAGTAAACTAGAGGAAAACCCCCAAGCAAAGATGTTAATCATTTCTATTTCAATTTATTTTTAGCATCTGTACCAGAGTTCCATAATTCTTTGATTATTTAGGAAGATTATTTTAGAGATTTAGGGAGTTTGAGACTTCCTATCCCAGTCTTTGTTAGTGAGAACAGAAGTGTTTACTTAAGAACATTTCTGCATATTTGTAATAACTATGTACACAGACTGCTTTGGGTTCTACTTCTATTTATTATTTCATATATATATATATATTTTTCTTATATTTTCTAGGCATCTGTGGTATAGTAGGAAAAAAAAGCTGACCTTAGCTTCAGGAAGGTCTGGATTTGACTTCTATCTCTTGGGAAACAGTTCCTTAAAACCAGAAGTTGCAGAATGGAGCAGATCTGCACAGGTCAAGAGAACTTCCTTTCTGGATTCTGTTTGTCAATGAAATCATATGTCTTTAGTCCAAAGCATAGCCTAGGGATAAATGTCTTTAATTTTTAATAATATAGGGACAATTTTCTAAATTTTTTTTAGATCACTCTTAAGATCCTTTTTATGGAAATTATTGCTAGGGCATGATCTTATATTTTTATGATAAAATATCAACAGGATGACAATGAGTGGTTAAGGAAGATAGCAGTCAGATTAGTATGTTTGGGTACCATACTGGGCCCTGAAGTGATATAAAAATTCTGTTTAATTTTTTTTCAAAAAAGATTGTCATTATGATTTTAAAATTCATATCCAAAATATAGATTTACATACTCTTATCCCCATCTTGGTTCTTTCAATGGCTTTTTCAAGAGCCTGAATGTCAATAAGTTCTTTTCCATCACGTGCAATATGTAGATCTCTCTTTAGTTGATAAAGGTCATCTTGAACCTGGAGGCAGAAAGAAACATCAAATATTAGATATTAAAATAATAGAAAAACTCAGGTGTATGCATGTATGTATCCTTAAGGTTTGTCTTAGATAACTTGGATTGGTAGATGAAATAAAATAACCTGCATTGTGTAATGGTGCTTAGAACTACAGTTGCTATATACCCAAATTTGAATGAATATTGAAATACTAATCATGTTACTAGCATTTAGTACTGTGAAAAATGAAAATTCCCCAGTAACTTTCTACTTTTTCTACACTACCCTGGCTGCCTAGGTTCTATCAAATGGCTCCTTTTGTCCACAGGTTGTTATGACCCCTAAAATAGTAAATTGGAGGTCCTAAGTAAGTTGAGCATTTGCAAAACTTAAACTGAAAAAACCAAGATCTCTATTAGACAATTATATATTAACTGCCTTTCAAATGCAAGGCATTTTGTTATGCACTAAGGACAAAGGGACAAAAATGATGTCCTCAAGGAGCCTCTAAGAAGAGAAAATTTATGAAATTACTTCAGATTAAATGACCATTAACTTATTTAAATAACTCACTTTTTTTACAGGTCTTTAAAGTTTACAAAGAACTGTCTTCACAGCAGTATGAAATAGACATTATGAATAGTATTTTCCTCCTTTTAACAGATAGGGAAACTAAAGATCAGAAGCCAACTGATTAATCTTACACACATGCCAAGTTTCAAACGCAGGTTTTCTGACTTCAAATCCAATGCTCTTTCCTTTGTACTATCTGCTCTCTGTCATTCCTTCTCTGTGTTTTCACCAGTCAATTGAGCAAATAAACTATTTTGTGTGAACTCTGTTATCTGTTTGGGATTCTCTAAGGTTGGTTTAAGAAGTGAGAAGGATCAAGCTTCTAGTGAGGAAAGGACAAAGTTATCCCAGGACCTCACTCAAACAGAACAATACAAGAGGAAAAGAATAATGCATTTCAAATGATGTTTCAAATGTATGGATGGGGCCTATTACATTTCCTTCCTGGGTGGATCTTTCCTTCTTACTGCTTGGCAGAACTAGTGCCATCTGTTGAATATTCAATGACCTGTTTTTATGGAGTTAGAATGGAAAATGATCCATAAAAGAAGCCAAAATCTTTTCCTTCGTTAATGTCTTCCTTTGATTGGTATCTTCCTTGGGAAAAGGTATCCAACCTCCTCTTTGATATCACAAAAACTTGGAGTGGATTCAGCCCAATGGTATTGAATATCATGTGACTTTGCTCATTTATATTAGAAACCAAACTTCAAATGAATAAATACAGATGGCCCTAATTATTGTATGGGCTGCGGCCACAAGAAAAAACATTTTGTTATGCAAATTTATGAACCTAACACCTGTTTCAGCAACAGTCACACCAGCAACCTATAAAGTGGGTTCCTAAAGGCATTTTGAAGCATTTACCTTTTTTTCTATTGGTGATTACTTTTTTCACATATTAAATCCAACCAATGTCATTGATTATTACCTAGTGCTCCCACAATGACAAATATTCAGAAGATATGAATTTGCTGCTTCTACCTAGAGGCATCACAGACTTGGAGACACATCTGGTCATTTGGGCTAAGCACAAAATGGCATTTAAGTGACACTTCAATGCACAGACTGGCACTTGTACACACCACTGCTTGCAGGCACCAAGAATGAAGGTTTTAGCATCTTATGTTTATTTTAGCCAAATCGTTCCTGCTGCAGGTGGATTTACGGTCTCTACTATTTGAGAAGTCCAGTGAAACAGTGACAAAATCTTAGAATACACACTTTCAGGTATTTATAGATTTTCTTACTGTAGTGCCAAGGTATGCCTCTTTTACGCCCCTGATCTTTGCTAAGCTTTCTTCTTCTCTTGTCTGATCACCCTAATGCTCTACCATTTGCTACCAATGTACAATCCAAGAGAATGGCATAAGGAAGAGACAGTCTGAAAGAAAGCAGTAAAAGATCAGAAAAAGGAAGAAGCTAGAGTTCTTCAGAAAACTTCCTGGCACAACAACTGAATACAGACGCTGACTACAATAATAGAATGGCAGGGATTTTTAAATTATAGATCAAAATAACTCAATTAAATTCAACAAACATTTATGAAATTCCAATAATATGCAAAGTAATATATGCTAGGAACTGGGAAAAGGCAAAAACAAAATTGTGCCTGACTTCAAAGGTGACAAAACAGGTAGCAGATGAGTAAATATAAATTTGAGGATGAAGAAAGCCCTATCAGCCAGCAGGATGACTGGAAAAGGCTTCATAGACATGATGGTATCAGAGCTGAAAAGTGAAGGAAGACAGATTCTGTGGAGAAAGTGAATTCTGAATGTGGAGACAGTCTGAATGAAAGCATGGATGTGAGAGAAGAATTTGAATTCAGAGCTTAGCTTATAGTCCAATTTGGCTATAGAACATAAAGAGGAGAAACATTAAATGAGGATGAAAAAGATAAATTGAAGCTAGATTGCTTTAAATATCAAATTGAAGAATCTATGATTTATTCTAGAGAGCCACTCAAGATTTTTGTGTATAGTAGCCCCAATAGGACCTGGAGTTTAGGAAGATTATTTTGGATGTTTATATAATAGACCAGACAATGATGATGATGTAGGTCTAAATCAGAATGGTGGCTATATTGTGTATGAATGATGAGAAGAGACCAGATTTTGAAGGATTTTTGAGCCATAATTTGACAAATGATTGGATACAGAAAATGAGAAAAAAACAGAAGACTCAAAATGTGTCTAAAGTGATGAATCTGGGAGACCGGGAAGATTACAAGTTGAACTGTATTATAACAGAGGTCAGTGCTTTTTATATTATTTATATGTAGACAGGTAAAAACAAATAGTTTATGGCAATAATTGCAAACAACTGGCTATCTCAGTTTTAGTTAACACAGAAGAAATTATGTTTTGTGTTTCTTTTGAAATCAACTAAGTATGGACTGAATACAAGTAGATTTTCATACTAGCATAAAAGGTGAAGGTGAAAGGGCATGAATCTCCGCTGTCAGAGACTGCAGAGCATAGCAGAAAACACTCTTAGAAGCTCTTGATTAAGATTCTCTTGGGAGACTACTGGGGCAATGCAACCCAGTGGAAATGCAATTTGGAAAACAAGATGGAAGTTGCCAAGTAATTGAGTCACTGTCCCATTTTATGAAGGTGGAATTTATCTAGAGTATGTGAGGAACGACTGCAAAGGATAACTGATTGACAAAAAATTTGGAGAGATCCAGAGGAAAACCATTGGACTCTGTAAAGGACATTTTCAAAAGTTGCCCAGGATAAGAAGGTATATATGGGTTATTATTATGAATAATAATAATATTTAGCACTTATATCATACTTTAGGGTATGTAAAACACTTTATAAATTCTCATTTTTATGCTCACAACAATTCTGAGGTGCTATTGTTATGTCCATTTATTTCCAAGGAAACTGAGGCAAACAGAAGTTAAATGAATTGGCCAAGATAACACAGCTAGAAAGAGCTTGAGGCCAGATTTTAACTCCATTCTTCCTGATTCTACTTTGAATGAATATAAAAAGTACTATGATTATCAAATTTATTGATGACAAAAAAACTAAAAGAAATAGGTATTAGCTACTACTAAGTTGGTGGTAATGATACTTTAGAGCAAGCCTGGAAGTTAAGAACGGTTTTTACATTTTAAAAATAAAGCAGAATAGAAACAAGCAGTGGGCCAGATTTGGGGCTCATGACACTCTTGTTCCAGAAAGCAGAACTAAATCTAATAAAACAAAATTTAAATGAGATAAATGTAAATGGTTCTACTCTTGATTTTTAAAAAAATAGCTACACAAAAGTTCATGTGAAAATTAATTGGGAATTTTAGTGAACTATAAACTGGAGTGGGGGGAAGGGGCAGAAAAGTGCTGGACCTCATCAGGAAGACTCCTCTCCCCAAATTCAAATCTGATCTCAGATACTTTCTGGCTATGTGACCCTGGGCAAGTCACTTCACCCTATCTGCCTCAGTTTCTCATCTGTAAAATGAGCTGGACAAGGAAATGGCAAAGCACTCTCATATCTCTGTTAAAACAATCCTAAATGGGGTCCTGAAGAATCAGACACAACTGAAATGACTGAATAACAACAAAAACAATTGCAAGTTAAATATGAATAAACACAAAAATAAAAAATTAAAGTGAGTTTAGACTGCTTTAATAGAAACATAAAATCCAGAATGACAGGGTTCTAGAGTAAATGACCCAGTTGGGCCACTTTCTCCCTTTGTGCCCTGAGACAAGTCACTTAAGCTCTCTAAATCTTAGTCTCCTTACATGTAAAATTAGTGCTTTGGACCAGATGGCCTTAAAATTCCTTTTAGATTTAAATCTATCAACTTATCACTTTTATATCTGTGAGTCTATAGTCTCACTATACTTTGCCCTGATCAGATCACATTTGGAATTCAGTTCTAGGTACCCTATTTTAAGGACTTCTGCAAGGTGCAGTATATTTGGAAGAGGGAGATGAGGAATGGAAAGAGAAACTGATACAATTTCATATGGAAATTCATGGAAAGAAATGGACATTTTTAGCCTGGAGAAGAAAAGACAGGGTTACATATATGCTGTCTCTTGAGTATTTCAAAGGCTATAAGGTGAAAGTCTTGTTTTGCTAGAAGCAGCTGATAAAAAAAGCAGATTTTGTCTCATGATAAAGAAAAAATGTCCTAATGATTACAACCAGTACAAAAGGCAACAGGATGCCTGTTAAATAGTGAGCTCCCTGTTGCTAGAATACAAGTACTTGATGATGACTAATGGGATCATCTCAACTATATACATTTAAGGTTCTTTCCAATTTTATGACTCTATGATTTTAGAATAGTACAGTCTTTTCACTGGAATGTCATAGGGAAAGAAATTGCCATGTTTTCTCTGATCTCTTTTCAAATAGGTCCATTTACCATATTGAAATTCATATATAATCTTTTTGCCAGCTGTATTCTGATTCTGACTGGAATTCATTATATCTTATAGCATTTAACAATTTGTTTATTTTGTATAGTATCAGTATTTTTATTGAACCTAGAGAAGCCTGGATTAAAAAAAAAGCTTCAGAAATTTCGGTACATCTATTATTTGTAAAATCTCATTGGGAATTACATTTTTTTTCTTTTTTCATCCCTGATATCCCCCTTTGGTAATGATTCTCCCCACACAATATCTTCCTTGTTCCTCTCTATGCTTTTATCATGTACCATAGTTTATATTGAGATTATTTGTGCAAGCATTATTTGCCTGCAAAGGCAAGGAATTCAAACATTGTTTCTCCCCTGAAAGTTTAGTGCAATACTCTGCCTTTAGTTTACAGGCACTTAATAAACATTAGCTAAACTAAATAGAACTGAATTTGCTCCAAAAGTAAAGAAGGCTAAATTCCCCATTTTCAGAAAGAGATCCCTGACTCCATTTGTGATTTCTATTTTATTACCCTATAGATTTAGAGGTGAATAGGATCTTGTTTTACAGAGAAGGTAAATGAGATCCAGATAGATTAAGTGACTTATAAAAGCTCATATAGGCATTAGGTGACAATCAGGCTTTTAACCTAGGACCTCTGACTCCAAAGACGGTAATCATTTCATTGTAATACATTGTCAATAATCAATAAACACTTACTAAGTATCTTACTATTAGCCAGATGCTATGCTAGATATTGGCACATTTATTTTTCTCAGTTTTATTCTATTCACTTTCAGTAGGTAGGAAGGGTGTATTTGAGTTGGATTGGCACACCCACCTTTAAGAAACCTTAATCCCAGATACTGTAGTCAAATAGCCAACCAATCTATAAGCACTGATTAAGCATCTTCTATGTGTCAGGTATTATGGTGGGGCACTGAGAAGATATTGAAGCAGAATTTGTGCACGTTAAAGTATACATAGAAGGTAATTGTAGCATGAGAAGCAGCCCCAATGGGCTGGTGAGGAGTATCAGGAAAAGCTTCCTATAGAATATACACATGAAGTGAGTTTGAAAGGAAGGATTCTGAAGAGACAGAGATGAGGTAGTGTATTCTAGGTACAGGGGAGAGCCAGTGCAGAGATAGAAGATGGAATGTCATGAGAAATAGCCAGAAGTGTAATTTGTCTGGACCAAGAATATGTACAGTGAAGTAATGTATAAGTTTCAAAAGTTAGATTGAAGCTCTATTGTGAGGGATTTTAAATGCCAAGCAGTGGAGAAATTATAGATACCCGTAATAAGGAACCACTGGAATTTATTGAGCATAGGTAATGACATGATCATTAGATATGTGTTATTGGAATATCACTTTGGCAGCTATGAAAGGTTTAGAGAAGGAAAAGACAAGGCAAGGAGACTAATTGTTGCCATAAATGAGGTAAGGGGAAATGAAAGTCTGAACTAGGTGGCTGGTAGTGTGGAGAGATGGAAATTAACATGAAAGATATTGTAGAAGTTGAATAGATAAGACTTTATAACTGCTTATATAAGATAATGTGAATAATAAAGAACAAAATGAAATTGTGAAACTTGAATGTGGGGGAAGATGATGATGCCATCACAAAAATAGAGATGTCTGGAAACAGACCAGGTTTGGGGAGAAGATCTGTTTTAGATGTGTTAAATTTGACATATCTATGGAACATCCAGTTCAGAAGGACCCATAGATGGTTGGTTATGTGGGATTGGAATTTAGGAGAAAGAATAGGACTGGATATATGTAGATCCGGGAATCATCTGCATGGAGATGACAAATGAAACCATGGTATCATTGCTGAGATCATGAAGTAAAGAGAGAAGAGAAGAGGAAGGAGGCCAGAACCTTACTGACTAGCCTAAGTAGTAGAAGAATTAATCAATATAAGTTCTAAAAAAATATTAGTTAGATAAAGGCAGCTGGGTGGTACAATGGATAGGGAACCAGTCTCGGAGTTAGGAGGGCTTGAGTTCAAATACAGACTAAGATACTCACTACCTATGTGACGCTGACCAAGTCATTTACCCTATTTGCCTCAGTTTCCTCATCTGTAAAAAAAATCCTGGACAAGGAAATGGCAAATCACTCTAGCAACTTTGCCAAGAAAACCCTAAATTGGGTCGTGGAAAGTAGGATATGACTGAAATGATTCAACAACTAATAAATGAATCTAGAGCCAATTCTTTAATAAATACTTTAGCCTACATTTTTTTTAAGGCCATAGTTTCTGAAATAATGAAAGAACCATTTTGAGTTGCTTTAAGTCAACTACTGATTTCAACATAAAATAATTCTTTGGAGTTGCACTAATAGTTAACAATAGTTAACTAGTTAATAATAGCTAACAGCTAAATGGAACAAGTAACTAAGAGGAAAGGATACTTAATGAGAACTAGAATCAACAAAGGAAAGTATCTGTGAACAGCAGAGAAAAATTTACTGAAAGAATGACTCAGCAGTTTTGCCAAGATTAGACCACAGGCATTCACTATTCAATTTAATGATCTCAACATTTAAAAATTGTTATAACTACTTTAAAATCTTACTAATTCAGACTAATTTAGAGAGGCCTGTTTAGAATAAAAATTTGAATTAAAGAAAGTTTTAAAATAAATGAAGTTTTATTTCTTTCAAGTAAATAATTAGATCCAGTGAATATAAAATAATATTACCTGATAGAGATTTGTACAGGAAATTGTTTTCAATGAATAAGAAAATAATGCTGTGTGAACACTTCCTTGTTGCATTTAAATGAATTTTAATACTATTAAACTTCTTTGTGGATGTTGACTTGTCATTTCACTGGTGTAACAGCTTTCCCAGGATCACATAGCCAAGCCAAGACAATGAGATTCAGGGCTCAAATCTAGGCCTTCCCGACTCTGAGGCCAATTCTCTATCTACTACTAAAAGCAGAATTTTATTATTTTAATTTAAATGGTTCAAAATTTTGGGTGTGCCTTTGATATAAGTATGTGTGTGTGTGTGTGTGTGTGTGTGTGTGTGTGTGTGTGTGTGTGTGAAAACATATACATATATACAGTGAAAAGATTTGTTAAACAATAGTAAACTCCCATTCAACCTTGATTTGAATTTCACAAAATCTAGACTAGTATAAATAGAATTGATGAAGTTTAATTTTATAATTTTGGATCATTTTAAGGCATCCAGGAATTTTGGGAATCAAATAGACTTCAGATCATCTAGACAACAATATATGAAACAGAATGGAAAGTGAAAAAAAGTACCACAAGACTGGAAAAGTTTAAAAGTACTGATTTTCTAAAACAAGGGATGTCAGATAAAGTTAGCAAATTATAGACTAGTGAGATTGACTTAAGATTCATTTGGGGAAGGGGGGGGTGGGAAGAGTCAAGATGGCGGAGTGCAGACACAGCTCTCTGTGACCTCCTCTGACTTCTCTCAAACCAACAGCAGATTAAGTCTCTGAACTGGTTCTGGAGTCAAAGCTCCCCCAAATATTTGGAGTACAACACATTCCCAGAAAAAATAACCTTGGAGGAGCTTTGGAACAGGTCTGTTTCAGTCGGGCAGGGGGAGAGTTTGCCAATCCCAGACAGCAGCTCCGGGAGACAGGGCAGGAAACCAGCTGGAAATTAGTGTAGCAGTTTCTAAGCACCTGGGAAGTTTCTAGAAGCCTCTTGGGCCACACTGCCCTGGTTGCAAGCAGGTGCTTTGGTAGACCTGCCTTTTGTAAAAGGTAGATTGTAAACCACTGAGAACACTGGACCTGGCCTGGATTGCCCAGCACCAGAAGTTAATCAGCTGAAATGCCCCAAGGAAAATTAAAGCTGCTGCCACTCCTCTGCTTTAAATAGACCTCAAGTTTTAAAAAAATGAATAAAAACCAAAAAAAGAACTCTCACCAATAGACAGCTTTTATGGAGAGAAAGAACAGACTTCAGATCCTGAGGTTCATAAAGGTAAAGCAACACCAGAGGAAGCCACAAAGGGAGACATGAGCTGGTCCCCATTTCACAAGGCTTTCCTGGAAGATTACATGAAGAATGCCAAAAGAGTGTTAGAAGAAAAATGGGGAAATGAAATGAGATCATTGCAAGAAGGATATAATGCCCTACAAGAGAGATAGGAAAAAGACACCAATTCACTGAAGAACAAAATTGGTGAAATGGAAAAAGTATGCAATAAACAAATTGGCCAATTACAAAGGAGCTTAAAAAAGTAACTGAAGAAAAGAATACACTAAAAATTAGAATTGAACAAATGGAACTGAATGAATCAATAAGACTTCAAGTATCAATCAAACAAAAACAAAAAAAAATGAATAAATAGAAGAAAATATGAAATAATTCCTAGGAACAACAACTGACTTGGAAAATATATCTAGGAGAGACAATCTAAGGATTATTGGACTTCCTAAAAGCCATGATGAAAAAAAGAATCTAAACACTATCTTCCAGGAAATCTTGAAAGAAAACTGCCCTGATGTTTTAGAATCAGAAGGCAAAATCACCATCAAAAGAATTCACCAATCACTTCCTGAAAGAGACCCCAAAATTAAATCCCCAAGGAATATTGTGGCTAAATTTCAGGACTATCGCACCAAGGAAAAGATATTGCAAACAGCTAGAAAGAAACAATTCAAATACTGAGGAACTGTAATTAGAATCACACAAGATCTATCAGCCTCCACATTGAAGGATCGTAGGGCCTGGAACCAGATATTCTAAAAGGCAAAAGAACTTGGATTACAGCCAAAAATAACCTATCCACCTAGAATGAGTATTATCTTCCAGGGAAGAAGATGGGCATTTAATGATATAGATGAATTTCACCTATTTCTAATGAAAAGACACGATCTAAACAAAAATTTGACCTCCAAAAGGGACCCACATGTGCAAAAATGTTTGTGGCAGCCCTTTTTGTAGTGGTAAGAAACTGGAAATTGAAAGGATGCCCATCAATTGGAGAATGGCTTAATAAATTATGGTATATGAATGTTATGGAATATTATTGCTCTGTAAGAAACAACCAGCAGAATGATTTCAGAGAGGCCTGGAGAGACTTGCATGAACTGATGCTCAGTGAAGTGAGCAGAACCAGGAGATCATTATTCACAGCAACAAGACTATACGATGATCAATTCTGATGGACATGGTTCTCTTCAACAATGATGTGATTCAAACCAGTTCCTATTGTTCAGCGATGAAGATAGTCATATACATCTAGAGAGAGGCCTGTGGGAAATGAGTGCGGACCACAACACAGCATTTTGATGCTTTCTGTGAATATCTCCATGCATTTTGTTTTCCTTCTTAGGTT